>CAUYRH010014731.1:0-30143 GCA_963574655.1 Perodicticus potto
TGGAATTCAGGCCTAGGAAATTCACAAGAAACTGACCTAGGCATAGGAAATGGGGGTTCCACATTTAGTCCCAAGTGTAAAGTGAAGGAGACACCAAGGCACAGGTGTCTCCTCAGCAGTTGTCCAGCCTTTTTGGCTATAGGAGCCTCTGGTGGGCGTTGTAGGTCCCCCTCCTTGCCTGTCATCCAGCCCGCTGGCTCTTCAGCTGGCTGCTGCAGCACCAACACCACCAAGGAGGAGGCGGCAGGGCCAGCCAATTTCTAACAAATAGCTCTACTAGCTTTTGTGTGGATTCTTTGGGATTTGCTATATGTAAGATCGTGTCTTCTAAGAAAAAAGATTATTTCTTCCTTTCCAATGTGAATGCCTTTTAATTTTTTTATATTCATTTATTCTTTTTGCCAGTTGTTTTGGTTAGAACTTACAGTACAATGATGAAAACAGACATTCTTGACTTCTTTGTAATCTTTAGAGGTAAACATGTAAGGATTTTATAGAATGTCACTGTCCTGGCATGGTGTCTCATGCCTGTAATTCTAGTACTCTGGGGGGCCGGGGGGAGGGGGAATCCCTTGAGCTCAGCTACTCTGGAGGCTGAGGCCGGAGGATCAGTGGAGTCCAGGAATGGGTGGTTGCTGTGAGCTGTGTGATACCCTGGTTCTCCAACCTGGACAAAGAGACCCAAAGGAGCTTGGATTCATCATTTCACTATGTGAGAATGTAGCAAAATGGCAACATAGAAAGCTCTTGCTGGATGCCAAAATTTCTAGTGCCCAGATAGATAGATTGATCTAAGGTATGGATATAATCTTGGACTTCCCAGCCTCCAGAAGAGTGAGGCATACATTTCTGTGGTTTAAAAGCCACCTAGTTTAAAGTATTTTTTAATAGTGGCCTAAATAGTTGAAGACATAAATGAGCTCTGTAAATGTCACAACACCTTGTTTAAGCAGATGCAGTCAGGTAGCCTCATGTAATGGATGAAGAAACTAAGGAGATCATGTTTGAGTAATTTTTCCACAGACAGAGGTAGTCCAGTAGGTAACCAGTATTCATCCTTGAGCAGTATGGCTCTAGACTCTGCTCTTCACATGACCAGCTGGTTTGGATTCAGGAAACATTCTGGGCATAATGTGCTCAATAAATAGATCCAATGCTGACGAGAACAGAAAGAGTGAACGCACACTTCCAAATATAGTGTAAAACTAAGGTGTCTAAATAACCTGTATCAGATGTGATACCATCCCTAATGAGAAAATGTGCCTTTACTTCAGATGCTGGTCACAGAACATGGTGAATTGGGTAACTGTTGACCCAACACAGTGGCTACACAATACAAGCACGACAACATGGTTCATATTAGCAAAGACCATAACCATGTTGACTTACAATTATGAAGATAATCCAGAAATTCAAAACCAAGAGGAAAAATTAAGGTAGGAAGATGTAAGGACATATGTAAAATTCTCACCACATTCGTGGATATGAGTGCAACATTTATTGCCTCTAAGCACAACTCAAGAAAAAGGCCAGTAGGTCACAGGTGTGGATGCATCGCACGGTGGTTGGGGAAAAGTTCGTCAGTACAGCCATGCTCATTGGTGGTTTCGTTTTGTTGAGCTCTACCTTGTGGAAACACAGAGGGATTTGGAATCAAAAAGAAATTATCTTGAATACAATGGCTTTAAACAAACCAGTTATTGTCTCAAAGTGTTCAACAGCACCTGTTTAACGCTACAGAACCAAAAAACATAAGCAACTGATAAAATGCAAACCTCTATGCAAATCACATTGGTGATTAAAATTTAAATCAAGAACCAGAGAAATCATGATACAGTATTGCTACTGAGAGGAAAGGAAGGGGAGCAGAAGTAGAAAGGTAATGAGCGGACCCCAGAGGGACTGCGGGGAGCGAGGTCGGCCCTGTGGTATATTTACTCCATTTCACACTTTACCCTGGGGTAGGCTCTGGGTATTCGATCTTTATTCACAGAATTACTTTCCGAGGGAAATTGTTGCTGTGACTTCTATAGGGTTTCTTTCCTGTGAAGCAATGTGCAAACATCAAAGAAGCTTTAAATAAGAATCAAAGTCTTCCTCATCCTCATTTGGAAACCTTCTTAAATAATGGATGACACTTGAAGATGTTGGTTGTCATTTGTAATAATTAACTATGTCTAATTTTGGCAGTAACCGAGCTTTTATTTTCTGTGAGAGCTCGACGCACTCCTTGATTTAGATGAGCAAATTTAAATATTGCCTGGTACTGAGGGCTACAAATTCTAAATAAAATTTTCACTCTCTTGTATGACAATTTTTGGGGGTGGGTTTTCCTCCTTTCATAGATAAATAGATGATGGTTAGATATGGATAGGTGGGTTGTCGGTACATAGGTGTTCACAATGTGTTTATGTTTGTATCTGAATAGATAGACTGATCTCAGATAGAAATGTAAATGTCAAAGCATTATAATAATGAATCGCTTTATAATTGCAGATTTTTCAGCAGCACTGTCATGAATTACTATGAATATTCTACCATTGTTTTTGTACTTTACTGTATACAGGGACTTCATCTTATTCCAGTCTATAATCTTTAGAATTATTAATAAGATATTTTGAACATAGCAAGTGCTCAGTAAACATTTACTGTATTGGATTGGTTTTATTTACTGCTATTATCTAAGTGATGAGTATGAAATTAAATTTTACTTATGTTTTTATTTGGAAAATTTCAGTTCAGTTTTAGTTGGTTTTGTTTAAAAAGAATAAACTGTCCTGAAATTTCAGAGAGAAGACTTTCCTAAATCCAAGTTTTAATAATGTAGACTTGAAACTAATAAGTCTAATTAAGAATGTAATTATGGGTCCAAATGGTTATTGTATTTGATTTAACAAAAATTTATATTGGGCATCTGTGTCAAATATTTTAAAAATATTGGGAAAGTGGTGCTAAGACAAATACATGTACATAAAGTGGTGGTAAGACAAATACATGTACATTTAATACCCATAAACTGAGTATTTTAATACGCAGGTATGGAAATACGCTCTATGATCTTTATGTTTTCATAATAAAATATACCTGTGAGGAGATTCTGTGTCATATATTAGAGATAGTCTTAGAGACTTGACATTGCTGAAATCAAAATGTTAAGTGTATGAAACACACATTTTTCTGATAATCATGATCATTCTAGTGTAGCACTAGGCTACTTACTCACAAGCAGACAACCTTTAGAAAATGTAGGTTGAGAATTATGACTGTTTAGGAAGTGTCAAGGTAGGAAGATTATAAGAAGCTTCTCACATTTGTGTTAATCAATCAGATGTCTAATTTTTGCAGGTCTTGACATAAATGAGGCCAAATAGATAATGGATTGAAGAAATAAAAATAGAACTTTCAACTAAAAACAAAATATGAATTTAGAAGAAAAATAGATATTTCCACCTCATGATATCATCCAAATATATACACTCAAATTTAAATATTTTTAATATTTTAATTTAAATATATTTAATATTTTTGGTGCCTGTAGCTCAAGTGGCTAAGGTGCCAGCCACATATACCAGAGCTGGTGGGTTCGAATCTGGCCTGAGACTGCCAAACAACAATAACAACTACAACCAAAAGGTAGCCAGGCGTTGTGGCGGGTGCCTGTAATCCCGGCTACTTGGTAGTCTGAGGCAAGAGAATTGCTTAAGCCTGGGAGTTGGAGGTTGCTGTGAGCTGTGATGCAACGGCTCTCTACCCAGGGCAATAGTTTGTGGCTCTGTCTCAAAAAAATAAATAAATAAATAAATAAATAAATATTTTTAATAATAATTTGCTGCTTGCACATTTTGTTTTTATTGTGCTTCCATTATGAGTAATAAAAACATAGCAAAAAGTTGACGCAACTTATACTGAACAAATGTCATAAATATGACCAGAATGCGAGTAAATTATTATTAGACTGAATAAAGCTTTTGGGAGGCACAGGCAAGAGGATTGCTTGAGCTCAGGAGTTAGAGACCAGCCTGGGAAGTAGTGAGACTCCCATCTTTACAAAAAATTAAAAAAAAATTAGTGAGGCATGGTGGTATACACCTTTTGTTTTAGCTACACAGGCAGCTGAGGGTGGAGTATCACTTGAGTCCAGGAGCTTGTGATTGGCATTGTACCTGGGGAACAGATTGAGACCTTATTAAAAAAGAAAGGAGAGAAAGAGAAAGGAAAGAAAAATTAAATGCCAGGCATGGTGGCTCATGCCTGTTATCCTCGTTCTCTGGAAGGCCGAGGTGGGTGGATTGCCTGTGCTCACGAGTTCCAGACCAGCCTGAGTCAGAGCAAGACCTCATCTCTAAAAATAGCTGGGCATTGTGACAGGAGCCTATAGTCCCAACTACTGGGGAGGCTGAGGCAAGAGAATCACTTGAGCCAAAGAGTTCGAGGTTGCCGTGAGCAATGATTTTACTACACTCTACAGAGGGTGACAAAATGAGACACTATCTCAAAAAAAAAAAAACAAAAAAACTTGTTCTTAAAAGTATGTTTCTTGCATGACATAATTATTTGCTACATTGTAACAAAATAGTCCATTTTCTCAAGATAAGTTTATATTTAACAATTGATGGATAATCATTAATTCTCATGTTCATGTTCACTGGCATTTTTCCCTAAAATTTCTTTTCTTCAACATTGCCTCTTTTTCCTTCAACAGCTATTATTGATGTAACATCTTTAGGTGGTTTTCAAAGGCTCATTTTCTATCCTTTCTAATTAACTGCAATGCTGAGTTTCATCTAGAAAATCTCATGTTCTACAACTTTTTTCATCTAACTATAAAATGCCAGAATGTGGTAGATTATTTTATTTGCAGATTCATGAATCTCATCAGAAAATCTTGTTACTTTCTTGGTATTGAAACCTTACACCTCCACCTTTGGTACAGAAGATTTTTTTTTTTTTAATGCATGTTTGATTGTCATTTAAAACTGCAGAAATAGTGATGAATCGGGACATCTGCCACCACACGTACAGATTGATAATGACTTTATTTGTACTTTGGCCTAATGCACATCCTGACAGATCATCAAAACAAAAAAGGAAGAGCTCATCAGACATTAAGAAATGGCCAGATGCTCACAGAATGATGAGAAGCCATTGTCTCTTATCTTTTAATGCTCAAGTTATGCAAAGAAGGCACAATTTTTTTATAACTTTTAAAAGGAGCGGAACTTGTCAAGCTTAGCTGCCTTTTCAGGGACAATGCCAAATACCCTGGTCTCCAAATGTTTGTTTCACTTCAACCTCCTTGTTTTCTACCAGCCCATCAGCAAACTAGATGTAGTCTCTACCATGGAACCCTGAAGATCTCAAGAGCTCCCAAACCATTTTGTAACCATTTGTCTATATTTCATTTTTTTCCCTCAGTCTTACAAATCTCTTTAAAACTTTATGATTTTTTGGGCCCTTCCCTACATCTTAGGCTGCCAAACTTCTTCTCGCAATAATTTTGGTTTTGGGCTTCATAATTAGCCAACTGGCATTGTCCTCACTACTACCTCAAGGTTCCATAGTTGAGGATTTTCCATAGTTGGTGTCTTGATACAAAACTGAGTATCCCTCACTCTCCAAGAGTGTTCAGAGATATAATAAAACTATGTGACTAGAAAATTACTCACTTCATAACTGATGGACTTAATTCTGGAGAGAGAAAAATTTATGCAGTTCTATGTTTTGACAGTCAAGCCTAAAAAGGATATTCTTCTGATTTCGGAAAACATCTAATTTCAAACAAAATATCTTTGTTTAGATCTAACATTAAAAGTAGACAAACCTAAAGTAAATATAGACTTACATAATTATCTTACATTTTTTTCAATGACTGACAACCATAGATTTTAATGGACAGAGCAGTAGGTTGGGGACAGGAAATTAATTAGCAGAAAATTAAATCAATTATTATACAATGTACGTGTATTTCTATCATTGGTTGGAAGAACAAATGGAAACATTTTCTTCATATTGAAATTTATGACATAATAATTCCCCTACCTTGAAATACATCATTTACACTATGTACTCATTAGCTTTCAATATAGTCATTTAAATGTAAAACGTATCTGTGTGTGGACTATCCCAAGACTCTGAATTTAGGTGAAATTCACAGTTATGGTACTGTATTTAATATTTTCAACTTGAGTTGAACTATTTTACATTATGGAAGTCTCAGAAATACCATTATCCTGCCATGGTTTTTATGCTAGTAAGTTATTCGTATCATTAGTACTTTGCCCCAAACAGACCATTTGTAATTTTCACATAATGCACTTTAAAATGATGAGCTCTGATTCTTTGGTGAGTTCTATAAATTGTAAAAGTCACAGAAGTACTATTAATATATTTCAGCTACAAAGCCATCGGGACCTTAATAGAAAAACCATCTCCTGTTGAACCATAAAAATAAATACTGATATAAGGAATATTGCTTTCTTAAAATAAATCTGAAAAGTTTAATCCGAATGATTATTACAATGAATATTGTGCTTTGAATATTCTAGAAAATTCAAGAATGTAGTAGTCCTTCTCCCTTCATGTATTTCATAAAATAATATTTTATGTCCATAAACATGTTTGTTATTTATTCATAATATATGAAATGGAGCTTTTTCTTTTTTACATTCCCTCTATTTGGAATTAGATTATGAGAGTCCTTTGCATGACAATTGTAAAAATTATACAAACACAGAGGCCAAGGCAGGCAGATTGCTTGAGCTCAGGACTTTGAGACCAGCCTGAGCAGGAGAAAGACCCTGTCTCTAAAAACAGCTGGACATTGTAGTTGTTGTGGCGGCACCTGTAGTCCCAGCCACTTGTGAGGCTGAGGCAGGAGGATAACTTGACCCCAGGAGTTGGAGGTTGCTGTGAGCTATAACACCAGGGCACTCTTCTAAGGACAACAGAATAAGACTTTGTCTCCAGAAAAATAAAAATATGTGTGTATGTATGTGTGTGTGTGTGTGTGTGTGTCTATACGCACACTCACACAATACCGGCATTAAATAGTTTAGGACAGATGTATGAAAATACAGAAGGAAATATTTACTAAGCTTATAATTGTCTGTTTAAAGGCAAATAAAACTTACTATACCAAAAAATACCCCCCAAACCTTACTATACCACTATAGCATTTACTTATTGCTCAAAATAAACTGTAGGAGAAGCTCCAAAGAGAAAATTAGAAGTGTGTGACTCCATAAAGATTGTGAGACTATCAGGGAACACAATGGAGAAGGCTGAGAGAGCGGGAGGAAGCTCATAATCCTGGGGAAACTTGTGCAAAATTATTAAGGTTTGTGAAATTAAGAATTGGAAGTGCACACTTATGTTTAGGAAATCTCTCACATATGAATAATCTGTTTTCTACCCTAAGCAATACTAACCAATATTACTTCATTGAATTTACTGTGCTAAAAATTTCATTTCCTATTAAGTTAATTTTTCTCCTCTGGAGAGCTTCCATACACGTGTCCTTTTTAAATTACCCAGCTAAAATGTGTAAGGATACTTTACAATGCAATGTTTATTTGCCTCTCTGCAGAAATAATATAAAATACGTAAGTATTAGAGCCATGAAGCCAATGGCTATACATTTGGAATTGTTTGGTTAAATATAGTTGAGGCTTTTATAGTTGTTCTAGGACATGTTAAAAAACAAAAGTGTTTTGGCTAACAAGAAAAGTACTGATGATATTTTTAAAATTGTTTATTGTTACTTTAAACTCTACAGAGTCTATGTGATAGACTGTTTTTTCAGAGCTATTTGCAGGATTCAGCTAATCTGTACCTTCCTGTGTACCTTTGTTGGAACATAGATGACTATAAAATCTTTAAAGATTGTTTGTTTTTTTCTTTTGAAAATTTCTCTTTGTTTAGTGGAGTCTTTCTTTAATCCTCTTCTTGACGTAGCCTTCACTTTACCTAATGCCGCTGAAAGTGCTCACTAACCTAATACAGGTGGATTAAGGGTGACTTCATAACCTATCTTGGCATTTTATTTGATTTAATACCTACTAGTCATTCAAAGATGATTCAGAGAAACCAACATCATTCGAAAACACACGCTTTTTTCCTGACTCTCAAATGTCATGCTGTTTTAAACTTAAGGATGACCAATGCATGATGCCCGTTCCTTGAGGGCTATCTTCTTTCTGTACCTCTTTTATTTGTTGCAAGTACCACAGTCCAAATGGGTAGACAGTTATTTTATGATGAGTCCAAAGAGTATGTTTCTAGGAAAATGAAAGAATCTAAAAATAATGGTCAATGTTAATTTTAAAAAATTGTGAAAATGTTAAAAATTAAGTGAAGCCCTCAGGCTCTTCCTTATAATTCAGAAATAAAAACGGAGACTCTGAAGCTGTGATTCTTCAAGTGTCATCACTGTATAACGTGCACCAGGATCAGTGGTATTTGCTTAAAAACTTGAAGATTCCTGGGCCCTATGCCAAGCATAATGAATTACAATTTCTGAAGGCAGGACACAGGAAACTGTATTTTTAACATCATTCACAAATGACGTTTGAAGACAGCTTTTCAAAAAACATATTGTTTCATCACAAGGCACTTAGGTCAATTACTCTATCGACATCCCATTGCCTCTCATCTGTTTTAATCACGATGACAGCTTATAGCGCACTAGAAGCCATTTATGTCCCAGGCAGCTCTCCTCTGCCTAGACTGTCTTTCTGTTTTTGACTAGCCTAAGAATTTTTACTAAGCCATTTTGGATTCTTGCCCTGTCAAGGAATATCTGCGCACCTTAACTCTGCTAAATTGTGTTAGTCATTCTTTGAATGATAACATTGGATCTGAAACACTCTCAAAATGAAATTGCTTATTCTTGTCTGTCACTTGTGTCATGGAACTAATAGGTGTTCATGGGTTTCCTGGTTTTCCATCATAGATTCCATAATCTTATTCTTCTACCTTACTTCAAATAACGCACAAGTAATATGCAACCAATGAAGAAGATAAAAGTTCCCAGAGTTCCAGACCTAGAGTGAAAAATGCTAAAACTCATTGATTCTACACTGTGCCTGAATTTGATCCTACAGCCTTGTATCAGGTTCAATCAGAGAAGCAAAATCTGTAGGAGATATATATTAAGAGATTTATTGCAAGGAATTGTGGGGACTAGCTAGGCAAATTCAAAATCTGTAGGGGTCAGAAAAGGCAGACTAATCTCTCATGCACTGGTTAAAAATGCCATTCAGAGAGAATATGTCTTCTTTTCTCAGAGGGTATCAGCCTTTCCTTTCCATTGATTGAATTAAGCTTGCCTAGACAATGTAAAATAATCTCTCTTACTCAAAGTTAATGAATTACGGACTTTAATCACATCTACAGAATAACTTCATAGCAACACCTAGATTAGCGTTTGATTGAATAAGTAGTCCTAGTCAAATTGATACATCCCAATGACCATCAGAAGCCACTTATTAATGTGAAGTTTTATTTATTTGACATAGTTGTTTCTGTGTTGGTGCTTGTAGTATATTGTTTCCTAAATAGCAGCTTTTTATGCATTTGAGATATCAGCTAAAGTTTATCCTTTTTCTGGAAACTATTTCCCTAGAGATTTCTGTAAGTCTCTGATATGCTGTTTTCGGTCAATAGTTTAATAGAATTTATAGCTGTGTTTTCACCCTTTTAATGGCTCTCTCAAAGTCATCAAAATCCATACTCCAATGCTATAGTCAACGTAATTAAATATTAAACAGATATGGAAAATCTTTATCCCAATTTCTCCCATAACAACTTGATTAGGGCAAACATAGCTACATACAAGAGCTCTGGACAGATTTGGAAAAGAATGATTCCTGAAGCATTTATAATAATTTTGGCAAAGATTTTAACTACATACTAAATTTCCTAGTAGATTTTTGATACACGTGATGGACACATCATAATTTTCCTTGCCACCTGAAAGCATACACACCCAAGAATATTTTTGCATTAAGGAACACATGGAAAAGAGGAAAAAAACTTTATTTCATGCTATCAGAAATCTCCCAAGTAACAAACCACAATATTTTTATATTTTTATTTTTTATTGAGTCATAGCTGTGTACAATAATTCAGTCATGGGGTACAGTGTGCGGGCTTCACATACAATCGGAGATATCAAACCACAGTATTTTTAGATGAATATATCACAAATACATGTAACATGATTGTCGTGTGAAAAACAAGCGCAATCTCTAAGGGGATTATGATCTTTACCTGCTGCGTCCTTTGACAATTTAAGTAAGACATGGAACCCCGTATTGGACCAAGATTTTATTAGCTTGTTAATATTGCAAAAACAATCACTAAATGTGCTATGTGGTTTTCCATGTTAAAAAAAAATGCGAAAAACTTCATACAAAACTGTCCTGGGACAAATTAATAATGGCAAAGTGCCAGAAATAAGCATGCCTTTCCTCTTTCGTGGTAATTACTGCCTTTTTGAATATAAATAAAGGGAGGGAAGCTCTTCATTATTGTTCGCCAAACTCAGATATAGTAAAACAGAATGTCAGGAGCACAATGAGCTTTCATGTTATAGACATTTTGTACTTCGATGTCTGCATTACCTTTTGGAAATTATTCTTTTTACTGAGAACAATGAGGATCAAAGGGCAAGTTTCCTAAAAGTAGTAATTATGGGAAGTATATTAACTATTGTCTTCTTGTTCCAAAACTACCTTCACATGCTCACAAACAACTGCAACTGTGTCTTTGGTGGAAATACTGAATAATTGAGACCTTGGCGTGAGGACCCTCTGGGGGTTGTACATCAGGTGGCCTTTTATTCACAGAGGCCATTTCTGACTCACAATTTGGAATTACCAGAGCCACCTATTATTTCTAAGCCTTAGGTTCTCCACTTGGAAAATGGGTTTAATTATTAGATATTATAGGATTATCCTGATGTCCAAATAGAATGAAGTATGTAAAGGACTTTGTCAATTATAAAGCACCATGTAAATGTTAGCAATTACCTTCAATGATTTTAAATATTCAGTTGAAAAGTGAGGCATTCAGACTCTAAAGCAGATGTTTGGCATTCATATAGCCAAATAATTAGAATGATTGACTCAATTTCTCAGTCTTTTGGAAGCGTAGCATCATGTAGCTGTTTCGAATATACTGGAATTTTTGTCAAATAGCAGCTAGTCTGGCAGGTTGTTTTATGAAGACATTTGTTGGAAGAATAAGTTCTTTTCACAGTGGCTCTGTAATTGACATTTTAAAATTTCCCATTGCATTAAATGTCTTTAGTACAGCAATGCTTTGTTGGAGTTGCAATTCTTAATAAGCATATTCCCAGATTGTTAGTAAGCATATACAGTGGTAAGTGATTCAGTGTAAAATTTAACCAGAAAATATCCAACTTGTAAAATGACAGGGTGTTAGACAAGGAAAATTGCATGTAAGATTAAGACACTATTAGAGAGTTCGTCTCTGCCCCCTCCTTCTCTGCCAACTCTACCCCACGCTTTATTAGGCAATATGTGATATATATTTTTTATTGTTTATAAAATAGTTTTTTCTTTTTAGAGAAGTTTAAATTTGTAGCATAAATTGGGAAGAAAGTGCAGAGTACCCATCTACTCTATCCCACTTCCCATCAGCAGCTTCCCCCAGCCCCAATGTCCTACAACAAAATGGCCCGTCTACTAAAATGAATGAACTGACGTTGCTACATGGCCATCACCCAAAGTCTATGGGTTATGTTAGGGTTCATTCTTGGTGTTGTACATTCCATATATTTCTCAGAAATGCATAATAATATGTTTCCATAATGACAATGTGAAACAAAATAATTTCACTGCCCTAAAAATCTTTTGTGCTCCATCTACTTATCCCTCCCTCCTAACCCCTGGCAACCAGTGATCTATTTAATTCCATTATTGCTTTGCATTTTCCAGAGTATGAGATCCTTGAAGTCATAGTACGCAGCCATTTCAGATTGGCTTCTTTCACTCAGAAAAATGAATTTAAGGTGTTCTTATGGCTTGATAGTTGAATTTATTTTAGCACTGACAAATGTTCCTTTGTCTGGATGTACCTTAGTTTATTGATCCATTCACCATTGAAGAACATCTTCATTGCTTCCCAGTTGGGTAATTATGAATAAAGAAGCTAAAAACACGTATATGCAGGTTTTTGTGTGGATATAAGTATTCAAGAATTTCTGCTTTCATTAAGAAAAGATATTAAGAAGTTATCTGTACCATAAGAAAAAGATTTATTAAATCTAAAATAGCATGATTATCGATCTCCGGGCAACATTCTTTAAAACTTTCTTTAGCAATATATTTAAAAGATAGCAAACATTTTTAAGTGACAGTATTCGTGTTTTAAAAATTCACATTCCATGCCTGTAATTCTAGTAATCTGGAAGGCTGAGGTAGGCGGATTACTTGGGCTCAGGAGTTGGAGACCAGCCTGAGCAAGATTGAGACCCCTATCTCTAAAGATAGCTTTGTGGTGGGCACCTATAGTCCCAACAACTCAGGAGGCCGAGGCAAGAGGATGGCTTGAGCCCAAGACTTTGAGGTTGCTGTGAGCTATGACGCTATGGCATTTAACCCCAGAGCACCTGAGAGAGACTCTGTCTCAAAAGTAAAAAAAAAAAAAAAAAAAAAAAACACGGGGCAGTGCCTGTGGCTCAAAGGAATAGGGCACCGGCACCGTATACCAGAGTTGTTGGGTTCAAACCCAGCCCCTAGCCAGAAACTGCAACAAAAAAACAAACAAACACATTCTACATCTAGCTTTTCTTTTAAAATAATGTATTTATCTTTCTCTATGCTAAATCAATTACTTTTTGTCTCCATTCCTCTTTTTCTTCTTTCTGTGGCCCCTCTTTCTCACTTACTCTCCTCCCACTTACCCTTCACAGCCTTCTGTGGCTCTGGGTTCTTTAACAGTCAGGATAGTTTCTGAGTCCTGGATCTCCTTTCAGGGGCGTGTTGCTTTGGAATTCATGTTATTTGGTTGCATTGTGACTGCAGCTTTCCAACAAATTCAAGAACAGTTGTCATGATGTGCATTATCTGGCCCATGTTCATTGATTGATTGGGAGGGACATTATTGTAGCTTTACCATATCCCAAGTGGAAGTGGAAACTGCCTCTCCATATACATTTGTTTTCAAACTTTATTATTTTATGCAGTGAAATTCACTATTTTAGATGTTCTATCTTATGAATGTAGACAACTAACTCAGCGTGCAGACATCACCACAATTGAGATAAAAATATATTATCATCATTTTAGAAAGTATATTACCATTGCTTCCTGTCCTTTTGTAATCAATCCCCTCCCACATGCCCTGTGACCATCACTGACCAGTATTTTAACCCTTGAGTTTTGCCTTTTTTTTAGAATATTACTCATATTTGCCTTTTTTTCCCACTGAGGTTAACACTTTTTAGATGCACTATTTTGCATTTATAAGTCATTCCTTCCTTTTTATTACTGGTAGCATTTATTATATAACTCTAGAAACGCAGTAACAACTGATATATTCACATCTGAGAATGTACAGGTTTCAACATCTGCTGCATCACTAGCTTGGGTGCAGAAAGTCATTCTGGTCCAGAGTTGACTGGGTTTGGAATTTTTCATTTCTATGTTTACTGATACTACACTGTAAGTTTGAAATTCCTCAAGAGATGAGTGATCATGTGATTAAAGTGAAGGCTGAGGTAATGGACGTCTTCTGTTAGTAGTGACCTTCTTTCCTGCAGGTGTGTGTCTCAGAAGGGACATGGTCAGTGTTCAGACCATTTCCCAGTAAGACATTGCAGTTGCTTGGGACTTCTTTGTAGGCCAACATTGGTAAGATAGGAGTTGTCTGTTGTTCTGGCCCAGCCACAGTTTTAGGAATACCTTGGACCCTGGGCTCTGTGTGGGAAATTCTCAGCATGCTTCAAACTCCTGTGCTTGGTACGCAGATTCTTTCTGCCGTGTATCTAGTGTGGATCTTGACCTTGAATGGGAGTTTCTGTTTTCCTCAATGACATGAGGCTTTGAGTGGGTATAGGATCCTTAGATCCAAGAACTTTGCTGCCTTTGCATAAGCACAGTGAGTTATTGAGTTATTTCCTATTCTTTCTGTAGCCATAGTAAATTTTGGCTGCCTCTCTCCTATGTCTTCAGGCTTTTTCCTTTGCATGAGAGTCCAAGGAATTGCACAGCATTCTGCGCTTGTCCAACTGTTCATGCCCTCTGGCTGTCTGCCCCATTTCCTCCTGCCCGCCTGCTCAACCAGGGGCATTTTTATGGAAGCCTATGTTCTTTGATAGTCAATAAAGTTTCTGTGTCCTGTGTCCTTAGAGGGGTTGTTCCTCTTTGGAATTCAGGTTACATGATTACATTATGACTGCAGCTTTCCATTGGATTAAAGAAAAGTTATTATTTTGTACCTAATCTGGCCTATTTTCATTTTTTGGTTGGGTGGTATGCCTTTGCAATCTTCAACATCCTAAGTGGAGGTAAAAAATCCTACTTTTTACATTAGTATGTAATCTGCTTTTTTACTTACAAATATACTTGAAGCCGCATTCCTTTATAATGCTGAAGTGGAGTGTTCCACAAGTTATTTCATCAACATGCTATTTCTATTTCTAGTGTTAAATTTTAGTATCTCCTGTTAAAATTTTATTTAGATGACAGTATTATGCTTTGCATAAATAGTTGCATTAAAAATACCTCTCCTAAAAAAGGTCTGGATAAATCTTTTTGAACTTAAAAGAAAAACCAAAAAAAGGAGAGGAAAGAAAAACATCCATCCCATTAGTGACAAGATTTCCTTACAAATGAGTTGATATGGTGTAATCTTTTAAAGAATCGTGAAAGATGAATGTAAGATCTGGCTTCGGGCCCATGTCCTTGTCCTCTGCAGTAGATTTCTTGTCTGGAATGCACATTAAGTTTTCTGCTTCAAGGATGACCAGTGCTCAGGGCTCACATTCATTCTCACTCCTAAATTATGTGATGCTTCCTTTCCTCATTTGACATTTTCAAAGTGAAAAGTGTCATTGCCAGGGAAGCATGAAGATATAGTCAGTCCCAAAAGGCTGTCTGGAAAACTTACAGAAAGGTCTAATCCTCTTTGGGCAAGAAATAAATGTAGGGAGAAAATGAATATGCATTTGTAAAAGATAATTTGATTTTGTTAACTGTTTAAAGATTGTATTTTATACATTTTTACAATATGAGGTGCCACTCTTTGGATGTGTCATTTTTAAATGAAGTAACTAGAAAAAAGATATTCTGAAAATCAAGTTGGTGCTTTTAATATAACCTCTTTCCTGCAGGTGGAAATAAGATGGTGCCCCGCTATGTATTTCCTAACACTAGTGAAGATTCAACTTAAGCTTAGATAAGCAAATATGTCTGCAAGAAGAAATATAGGCTTCAGCTAATGATCATTCCAAAATGAAAGTATATAAACATTATTCTTTAACATTCTTCAATCTTATTTTAAGTAATTTTAAAAAATTAAGGGTAGAAGAGGTGAAGACAGTTAGTTAAGAAATAACCAATGAAGATGAGACCTTGGTCATCAAGAACCCAGATTGAAATTTCACATGTTTTACATTCGCCCTATCAGGTTTTGATTATCCATATCCAGATGACAGTGAAATATAAAGCAATTTGCTGATGAACTCTTTCTACCTCTTTATTTACTTTCACTTGCCTATGGCGGCCTATAACTCAGGAGAAAGCTTCTGAACCGATAGGTGTAGTCATTTCCTTAAGCTCAAGAGTGTCTATTAAGTGAGTGCATAAATATTTAAATCTTTTGTAGCTGTTCATCAAGTTGAGGGGTAATCCTTTCTATGTCAGTTATGGAGTAGTGTGCAGAGAATGTTCTGCTCTAGGCAAGGAATTCTAGCTCTAGGTTCTTCAGTGTTAACCATTTCCAGGAACCCTCTGGATTATGAAGTCCTATAAGTTCAATATCATTAGATATTTGTCGTCAAACTAAACCCTCGAAATGCATTCTAAAACAAATGTATATCTCTTTGCCTTTCCTTTAAAACAATGCTAATATTCAAGTCATCAGCCAATTCAGGAGGATCTTAGATACGTTTCATATATACATTTTCTTTTCTAAGAATTAAGAATTAAATTAAAAGAATAGCACAATAAATTGTGCCTCATCTTTACTCAGTGAAGCTTGTCCAATTATTTGAGTGCACTGTACTTTGAAGTTCATAATCATTACCTTCTTTTTTATTCTAACTTTCAAAAGTGAAGACCTGATTACTGCCATACGACTTGTGCAAATATTCTACTTTGCAATATGTGCTGCATATAAATGTGTGGTTTGTATGGTAGGGGGTAAAATGGGCAGCTTCCCTGCCATCTGTGTGCTAATTAGCCAATGTCGAACACAGTCTTGTCATGGGAAAAAGTCATCTTCATTTCTACAGGGTGCAAATTATGTTGCCAAGATCACAAGGACAGGGTCAAAGTTGGCTGTCAGCAATGGTTCTCAGTTTAATTTGTTCTATGAAAAGTCCTAGGGATTTTAAATTAAAACATAGACTTGTACTTCTATGTTTAACTGATACACCTACATAATCAAGTTATAAACATGAAACAAAATGAAAATTAGTCTTTTCCATATTCTACTCCATATTTGTTCTGGTACTGTCAATGTCTCATTTACCCTAAGACTGACATAGTCCACTTGTAACTCCTCCTTCCCATTAAATGCATATGGAAACATAATTAAAATAAACGTGAATTGATGATTCTCCTTAAATATAGTGGGGACCCATGAATTAACTTTTAGGCATGATTAAAACTGAAACCTAAGACATATTTTTTACAATTAAAATTCAAGTCAGCTCCTATGATGCTAATTAGTAGGAATCTTAGCGGAGGAAGTAGTTAAGGGAAATTAGTTACCTATTGTTATGAACTGTAATATAAAAATTTAGTAGTGTTTAGAAATGGATTGTTAGTAAACATGGATGTATGCACATCTGTAACTTGTGCCCTAGTCTGCCAATAATACTAAATAATTGAAAATGAAATCACACCATATTTTACACATTGTGTCAACATGATTACTCTCATACTTAAAACCTCATAGAATGGAAGAATAACACTTGACTCCCGTGAGCATACATACAAATACGGTACTGGTTTTCTGCATCTTTTCCAGCATATGCTATAAACATTGGGAAATACGAATTATCCAATGGTAACTAAGTGTTCTGCCTCTATTCTTAGCTGCTTTCCTTTAAGTGGATGTTCTCAGTTGCGAACTATAAGGATATTGCATTATTATTCATAAAAGTGAGAGAAGAGTTAAATATAGCAAGATATTTAGTTTCTGTTTGCCAATATTCTGTGCAGATTTCCATTAATGTTTGAGCTTCCAAAAGCATATATTGCATTTGCTTGTGTTTTATCAACAAATATGCATAACCAAAATTTTCCTACTACCTGTAAAAAATATTTAAAGTTATTTTTATTCACAGACAGAGTGGCAATTGTATGGCTTGATTCATGAACATTGATGAATGTATATACCTGGAAAATATGCTCCTCAAACTGCTGGAAAGCCATTATTTTGAATAAAAGAACTCTAGAATGCCCTCCCCTCCAAAATTAAAAGGTGATGATTACGAAGATTACACAGTAAGCCTTTAAGCCAATAACACCTGTCAATAAACAACTTTTTTCTGTAGAACCCACTTGAGATATCAGCTCTTGCATAAAGCCTTTCCTTCTTCCCGAGACCACATTAAGTGCACATCAATGTTCCCATAGCAATTGGCTTAGTGTTCTTAGAGGGAGGAACCCAGGTCCAAATCTGTATTGTATGCACTGGACCTAACAGAGAGACCAGCATATTAAATATATAAAATCTTGTTGAATGAAGGAAGAAAGGAACATATATCCATTAACCTGTTAAACTGCCTTTCTAGCATCAAGTCGGTCTTTGGGGGAATTGCATTTTAGGTAAGCTAAGGATGAACAGCTACATTATAAGGAGAAAATGTCCAGACCTTGGAATTGTACAGAACCAGGTAGAATCCTGATTGTATTATTTATTGGTTATTAAAACTCTGAGAAGTTATTTAACACCTCTCAATTTCAGTGTTTTTTATTCTAGGGAATGGTACCAAATGTGGTACCTTGCAAAATTGTTAGGAGAGTTGGACAAATTGCTCCTAAAATTTTGGAGCAAATTGCTGGGGGGTTCTTCTCACTCAAAATAGATGCTCAACAAGTCAAAGCACTTCTTTAATGAATGAGAATGACTTTCAGAAACTTATGAGGTAGTTACATATAGTATTCTTGGCTGAAGACATGGAAAAAAATAAAAGAAGTAAATAATAAGTGGTGGTGATTGTGTTGTCTCCAACAGGCGTAAAGTGATAATATTGTTGTGTACCCTCTAATTTAGAATTACATTATAGAAAGGTGATATATTTGTTGGTTCTAGTTTTAAATAACTTCTATCACATAATACAGCTCTGGCAGATTATGTGTTTTCTGTTTATATGCTAAAAAAAAGAATATGAATATAGAGTTTTAGGTTTAATTTAAAATTTGCCTCTAGTTCCACTGGTCTGCCTAGTACTTTAAGAGTTATTAAAATATATTTCCTTGTAGAAAGTGTAGATTTATATCATTACTAGAATTGTGTAGATGTCCAGTTTGGTTTGTTAAGGGAACTTATGGTGATAGAATGTTATTTGTTATTTTTGTCATTCCATTTCTGAGATGATTAGTGATATAATATCTGATTTTGGAGTAAAGAATAACTGAAGAGAGAAAAATTATGTGTTGCCTCAATGTACTGTTGTCGCTAAGGCAGTCGTATTGAAACCGTTTCTGATATTTCATGGGGATTTTGAAGAGGACATCACAGGCTCCCAAACATCCCTATAGTTATCTGTGTTCTCTAGTGCCTAATTCTCAAGTGAAGCTCAAAATATTAATTATATTCTCAATTTTTTCTGAGAGAATTTTAAGGCAAATTCTGGCCCTTCCATCACAATAGGCAAATCTATAAAAGCATGCTGAAAGAGAAGGGGTAGTAGACTGTAGGGGGGGGGGTGTGGCATGGTGGAAGGAGACATTCTGTTTCCAAGGATAATCTGGAAATTTCCTGTTCCAGTGAATCCTCAAGTTCTGCCTACTGACGGCCGAGAAGCAAGCATCTTTTGAAAAGGTCGTAATGAACATGAGAGAGAGGATCTGGTATGAAATCTGGGCAAATTGTGACTGTTCTCAATATTACAGGTTTTTTCTAAAAGTACTGGTTTAGTAGGTTTGAGCATCCTGAAAGATGAGATATCCAAAAAGTAATACATTGAGCTCACTTTTAAGACGGTAATAAGATCATTTAATAGATGAGTAAAGCTGAAAAATGATTTTGCAGAAGGATTACTTCACTTCTGAGTGAATCATGAACTCATAAGCAGGCATTCAGCAGGAGATCACTACTATTTTGTGGTGTACGTACTTTTGCAGCATCTGCTCAAATACAAAGATAAATCCACTGCAAACCACGTATTTAACTTTTTGGCCTGTATTCTTATCCCACTGCTTTTATTATACCTAAACTATAGACTTCAACAATTTTGTTTCTGGTTAAGAAGAAATCAATTGCTGATGCATACATTATTTATATTTATCTCAAGATCAATGAGAACAGGAGAATAAAACATGAACACCAAAATAAGAAGCAATTTATATTTTGTAGAAGTTGACTAATCAATTATTGAAATTTTGTGTAGGAAAAAAGATTAATAATAATTTTGTACAAAAAACATGAAATAAACCATTTAAATATGAAACCAGGAATATGGCAACTTTTTTTCCAGGTTTTTAAATCAGGTGGACACTTTTGAGAACTCACTTTAAAGGCATAACTGACAAAATAAATATGAAAAACCAAACAAAAGATAGATTTTCTATTTGAAACCATAGTACCAGAGAGATTATTGTTTCATTTGAATGTCACAGTAAGTGTATGACCTGATTATTATCATTGTGCTTTATTTGGGCTAAATGGTCACGTCAGAAATGAGATAATGATGCTAATAATAGGAGGTGATAAAACCGTCAAAGTGCAAATATTAATCAGGAAGCATAGTCTGATATCAGATTGGTGTCTGGTGTGACCTTGAAATTGTTCATGATGAAAGCATTAGCACACTCTAGTTACCCAAATGAAATTTCTCTTGGACATGGAAAAACTGGAAATCATGATATTGCAACCCGGGTTATATGCAGTGTTCGCCAATTGTAACTGATATGGTATGTTTCTTAATCTTTCAGATAGTAGAGTTCCTTGTTTTAACACTCTAATGCAGCTTGCTTGCTAAATAACTGTGCAGATTAGTAGGGATGATTTTTTTTTTATGTCATGACATTTTTCTGTATCAAGGACATCAAACACCCTCTGTACTTAAGTGAGAAAGGAAAAAATGTGTTTGCATTAAATTTCAAAGTTTTGTTAAATTATTTTGACATCGATTCATTATATACAGCAAAAAGAAAAAGAAAGAAGCTTCCTAGATAGCTGTTTTGTGGTTGTAAACTGCATTTTACTAGTTATTTCACTTGACTATTTCCCAAATGACTTACTGAGACTAGTCCATAGGCTACTCATGCTCATGAAGTAGTTATGAAGGGGAATATGATATGGAAGTACCATAAGGGATATCGGAGCATATTAAAATATGTTCAGTGATATCTTTTTACAGGAATTTTAACAATTTTATTGGGCCATTTTTTTAAACATGGACAGTAGTTATAGAATACCCTGGATTACTCTGCATTTTCCTGTTTCCCGAAAAGTGGACTCTAATCGGCATCTTACTCTTTTCCTCATGTGTTTCTGAATGCTCTTATTTTGCTGCTAGCCCAGGATACCCAGTTCATGTGTGTTTCTGTCTGGGAAATATCCCAAGAGATTAATTTTTTTCAGTGATTCATTCATAACCTTCTTCCCAATCATCCGTGTTTGTACCTCAGTGGTTACGGCCACATACACCAAAGCTGGTGGGTTCAAATCCAGCCCCAGCCAGCTAAAACAACAATGACAACTGCAACAAAAAAGTAGCTGGGCGTTGTAGCAGGCGCCTGTAATCCCAGCTACTTGGGAGGCTGAGGCAAGAGAATCACTTTAAGCCCAAGAGTTTGAGGTTGCTGTGAGCTGTGCCAGGGCACTCTACTGAGAGCAACACAGTGAAACCCTGTCTCAAAAAAAAAAAAAATTAAAATACCGTTGCTGTCAATTTTCGTGTTGGTATATAAAATGAGCTGATACTCTCATGCACATTTTGTGGCTACTGGGTTAATTTGTGACTCTTCTAAAGTTATTTGCATTTAAAGAGGATTCTTCTGAGTCCCGGAGTATGGATCTCGGCCATGGACAGCAAAAAGGGAAAGCCATTGAGAAGATATCTTAGGGCTGAAATCTGCCAATCCCTTCAGAACAGTCCTCTTTTATGCATGAATATGTCAGAGTTTGCTCTACATATTTAAGTAATTGCAAATACTTGCTTTGATTCACAAAAGGTCTTTAATGTTCCATACTTTGCTCTTTTAAAGAATAGATTGTTATCTATAATATGTTTTAGTATGCAGGTAGAAGCATTTTACAAAGAACATTTTGCCCTAAAACAGACTATTTACTGATCCTCCAACTGATTTTTCTGGAATAAATGACCACAAATAATCATGGTTTGGAAACCTTTCTGGAAATAAACACACACACACACACGAACTTAACAATTCTTTCACAACCATAATAATTGACAAAAAAAGAGCCACATGCTATGCTAGTGGTTTCTTTGTATGTTTGATGTCTTTTCTTTTTTAATAGTTGTTTTTTAATCTCATGATTATACAAAATAAAAAAAGATGAAGAGTATGAAATAAACTTGAGGATGGTTCTTATATATTTAGGAAACATCCCTACTTCTATACACTGGAAGCTTTCCAGATTGGGATTCATAAATTCTCAGGAATGTCAAATGTAAGAGGTTGAAAAATACTTAATCAGCCCTGCATGCCTGTAGAATTGCTGTATTGTAAGCTCCCAATAGACTTGAAAGCACCTTAAACCCTACTGTTACATTATTTTTAATTTTTGTCACTATATTCTTTTTTTCCTAAACTGAACATCACTGATAATATCAGAAAAATACTGTTTTACATGAGTTTATATTTGTTACCTCTTTTCTTCAGAGTCATGTTTATAATTCATATCTTTCTTGCTTTCATAACTTTTCTTCTTTTGATCTTTTTTATCACACCCCTTTAAGGGAGATCATAAGGGACTTGGTTGATGTGATAGGAAGGAGAAATGATCTATGAAATGGGATTAGTGGAGTGACTTATAGTCAATCAGCCAGTTTGGATTCTGGCCTCAAAATAGTAAATTGGACAACAAAATGATGTGTTGGTAAGATTTCTTCTGGGCTCCAATATGGTATTAGCATCTAATAGCCTTCTTCACCATTAAAAAATAATGATGTTAGACCACTTATCAACAGATTGGTCAGATATATGTGATCAGAGAACACATTTCCAGCTAAGCTAACTACATTAAATTATACATGTAATTATATATAAAAAACAAATAATTACACATACTGCCTATCAGTGCCTAGTAATTGTTCTCTGAATAAACAAATAAGCAAATACTGCTTCAAAATAGTAAGGAAGAATTTTATCACAAATCTCCTGAAGATAATCTGTATTAATGAGTTCTCCTTTCAATCTCTTCCCAGCTTTAAGGATACTCTCTAAATTTTGTTTATTCCTTGGAACAGGAAACTACTGGAAAATAAATAAAGTATATGTTTCTAAAGAATTTTATTCAGTTAAATCAGATATACTTACTTATATCCTCTGCATCGTCATGTAAAGTTTATAGTTTTACTATTGCATTTATTTCACTCTCCTGGTTATTTTCTCAATTGTACTTCATGGCTAAGGTTTTCTTTTTATTTAAATTTTATTTTTCCTCCCATTTACCATGTTTGGCACAGAACTGTGCTAACAAATGTTTTAAGAAAGAATGAGCAATTGAATTAAAAACATATGGCTTTTTTCCCAACCTGTGTAATTTACCATATTTCTATTTTTAAAAGACAATCATGAAAGACTCCCTGTTTTGTACTAAATAAAAGAAACTCATTTTTTTCTTTATTTCAAGAAAGTCAATAAGTATTATTTGCTATCAAGACAACAATATGAGCAACATAAAACAGTATGCATAATTCATATGTTAGTTGTTGAATTTGTAGTAAAAACAGTCACATAGTAATTATACTAAATATAATAAAAATTGTGTTACATATATTGGGATTCTAGACTGCTGTTTTCTGTAGGGTGGCCCTCCCTTGCCAGTAACAGTCATATTTTTATGGCTGCTTGCTTTTGGATAAGGTACTTACATTATGGTTAATTTACATTGAGAAGTTGTCTCAATGGCCATTCCTGTGCTTAATTGTGGAGGGTTCAATGTGCTGGATAGAAACTCAAGCTACTGATGGCAATAGACATGATTCAAGTTTGGGCTCTATGCTAGGCTGCTGTGTGATCTTGGGTCATCTATTTAGTATCTCAGCTTCAGTTTCGTAGTCTGTAAAATTGGAATAATCAGTTCCTTATAAAATAGTTGGGTGAGTGCAAGATTTAGTACATCCCCTAGCTTGTTGTAAGTACACAACATAAGTCAACTAGTAGTGCAGTATTTTTTTTTTATTGTTCTTCATGTTCTAAGCTGAATTAGTAACCAGACCCAACATTTTTCAGAGAAAATTTAGATTTTCCATGTGATGGCCGTTGAAGAGGTCATACCCAAAAAGTAAAAAAATATGTTCCTATTTAGTGCAACAGAGAAAGAAATTACCCTTAATTTAAGTATTCTTTTTGTTTATTAATGTGTTTGCTTCTGAGCTTTTTGGGTTTAAACAGATTTTCCAATGACTTAGTAATATGTATATGTATATTACATATGTAAAAGAGTATATACAATTCTAGTCAATAAATAATTTAAATTAACAATCCCAGGTATATCATATTTATATTATTATATTTTTTTATTATACTTCATTTTATATATATATATATATATTTTTTTTTTTTTTTGTAGACACAGAGTCTCACCGTATGGCCCTCAGTAGAGTGCCGTGGCATCACACAGCTCATAGCAACCTCCAACTCCTGGGTTTAGGTGATTCTCTTACCTCAGCCTCCCGAGTAGCTGGGACTACAGGCGCCTGCCACAACGCCCGGCTATCTTTCTGTTTTGCAGTTGAGCCGAGGCCGGGTTTGAACCTGCCACCTTCGGTATATGGGGCCGGTGCCCTACTTGATGAGCCTCAGGCACTGCCCTATATTTTTATTCTATGTAAAATTTAATTCAAATATGTTTTTATTTCTGTTATAGTATTTATTTCCATCTTTAGGGTTTTCTAAAGAATGGTATTTGAACTTCAATATATATTACTTCCTTGTATAGGAAAAAATTTTGGAAAATGATTACAAGATGGCACCTTGGTAAATATGACTGGAACAATGGAAATATTGTGAGCTGAGAAATATTCATTGAATTATCTTTTATTATTTTCAAAAAAAAAAAAAACCCAACAAAGCCACTGTAGCAAGTATCTTAAAATTTTGCCAATAAGATGACCTAGATTCTTACATGAAATAATGCTATCCTTTTTTGGGCAATAAGAGCTTTAAACATAGCAGATATTCAGAAAAATGTTACAGAACTAAAATAGATTTGATATTTTAGGTTATTAAAATATTTCCTCACAAACTGCAATTTCTCTGACACTACTTCTGTTTTGAAACAATAGAAATGGTCCAAATTTCAGAGCACTTGATATTTTTTAGATAGTAGCACAAGGTTGAATTTGGCAGCGGATAGGATAAGGGTTTGTTTTAAATTGATGCATCTGAAGTTTCGATGGGATGATCTGTTAGATGTAGGAAATGTGTAGGAGTTCTTTGCCATGAACTCCTAGAGTTAGGGCTTTTTTTTTTTTTTAAGATCTCTGTGACATATAATAGTTGTTTCCAAAAGGATGATTCACCAGCATATAGTTTAAAATTTAAATTTTTGATACATAGTCAGATGCTTTCAATCATTGAAAAGAGTCAATAGCTATTACTATTTAAAACTATTATTAATTTTTAGATTTTTATCAAAATGCTTAAGTGGAAAATATTAAAACTCACTGAAATGTGAGCTTTGTTTATGTAGTTGCAATTATACAAACGTTTCACTGTTTCCAAATAGCACTTTAATGTATATACTTTTGTTGGGTGATTGGCAGTGTTCAGACACAGTGCCTACCATGCTGCCTGACATACTGGCTTTCTTCTGCTGGATTATCTTATGTCCCTTTAGCTCTGTTTTGTGGGATTTACAGTTTATTGAATGAGAAAATAACATGATAAGTTCTTTTTGTGTGTGTAAGACAGATTCTCATTTTGTCTCCCTGTGTAGTGTTGTGGCATCATGGCTCACAGCAACCTCAAACTCTTCGGCTCATGTGATTGTCTTGCCTCAGCCTCTTGAGTGGCTAGGACTACAGGCACCTGCCCCAACGCCTGGCTATTTTTAGAGACAGGGTCTCGCTCTGGCTCAGGCTGATCTCTAACCATGAACTCAGGCAATCTACCCGCCTTGGCCTCCCAGAGTGCTGGAATTACAGGTGTGAGCCACTACGCCCTACCCTGATCATAAGTTCCTAATAAAATATGAAAAATAGACATGGGAATGCATTGCTTTTAAAAAGTTAATATAAAATCAAGTGGCATTAAACCTAGTGCCATTCTCTGGGGACATTAACACTAACTGGTTTTTTAAAACATTAATTCTAATCACTTTGTTATTATTTCAAGTTTGATTTTAAGCAGTGTTATATTACTTCCCCTTACTGTTTTGGTTTAAAAAGTAATATATGATTTTTCTTCTAAGTTATTTCTAATGCTTCAACTGAAACTGTCCAATAAAAGGAAAAAAAGCACATCCTTTTTTCAAAGGATGTAGTAATACTATAGCATTAATAAGCAATAGTCATTATAGACAACACTTAGAATAATCTGGGCAGTCTTAAATCACGTCTCAATGCTGTTAGTAGTTTCAGGGCCCTAAAGACTTCACAGTATTCTCACCCAGGAATTGGTCCTCTGTCAAGTGGGAGGACAACATCGCAAGGAGGCCTGTAGAGACCTGTTCAGTATCACTGAAGCATGCTCTCATGTCTCCTACATGTTTCATATTTTTACAGTAAAAGTATACTTTCATACATACTTTAATAGTCATACTTTGATGGTCATTGGTATAGATTTTCACAACTGAATCAGAAAATCTTGTCACATTATTAAAGTTCAGATTTAAAAAATATGTATTTTAAAAAAGATCTAGGGTGAATTTTGATTCAAATTTTAGCATTAGTTTTTTTCTCTGCCAAATCTCTTTTTTATACAATGAGAGGCCTGGTCCATCTATTAAAATTGTCCTTGTATTATTTTAAGGTTATATTTAATTTTCTGATTATTTCACTGAGTATTTATTTGACTTAGTTGTTAGACTTTCTTTCTCTGCCCATGAAGATGGGGTTTATGATATTGGAGTTGAAAAGATTTACAGATGGTGTATCATTTTCAAACTTCAGAGCCACAGAATCTTAAAAAAGGTTCATAGGAAAAAGCTAAAGGAAAAACAAGTGTGACTGCAGTAAGAATAGCATTGATTTTTGAAATGAATGCTAGAAGTCAAAAAAATATATTTTTTAAAAAAATTATAAACTTCTTAATAAAAATTATTTTCAATCCAGAAATTTATACCTAACTGAATGTTACTAAAAAGTGAGGTTGTGGTAAATAAGTGCTCACACATTTACTGTATGAAATTTTTTAACTGTAACGCACTCTTTCTTAGGAAGCCACTGGAGGAACTCCTCAACAAACCAGGTAAGAAGACATAAGATCAAGCCACTAGAGCAGCAACTCTGGGAGTCTGGATACAAACCAGGCCCCAGTCCACACCTGTTGCACTCAGTCTAGATAGGAGCATGGTCCGGCGGGGGGGGGGGGGGGGGTTTGTTTAGAGACATGTGCCAGGGTTTGCAAAAAATTAAAGATCAGAAACCAAAGGGAAAATGCAGCTAACACCAGGTAGTGAAGAGTTGCCCAACAGGAACTATAACTGCAGTCAAGTCATTGCCTACACACTAACATTTATTTGTAACTAGAAAATCAGTACTCATAGCATGTTTGCAGTAGTTCACGGACATCTGAAACACAGCAAAGAAACTGGGATACTCAGCATGCACATCCAGCTGACGTGAAGCAAGGCAACTCTCTCTCATTTCTGCTCTCCTATCCCATTGAAGTGTCCTGTTTACTATGTGGTGTCATGTGTTTTCATATTTTTGTACATTTCATTTTGGTTTAATTCCAGTTTTAAAGGCCCCCAAATACATTGCCCATGTGCTGTGCTGGGCTTTTAGTGTTTTTCAGTGCAAGAGGGCTGTGATGTGCTATATAAAGAAAATGTTAGTGTTGGATAAGCTTCATGCAGACATCAATTGTAATGCCTTTGGCTGTGACTTAGTTATTTGGCTTTGTTTGTCTTTTTTAGAAACGGGTTTTTTCTCTGTTGCTTAGGTTGGTGGGCAGTGTCACAATCATAGCTCACTGCAGCCTCAAACTCCTGGGCCCAAGTAATCCTCCTGCCTCAGCCGGAAACACTGGAACCCATCACCAACCCTGGCTAATATTTTTAGTATAAAAAATTTTTTTAGAGACAGTGTCTCTCTACATTGCCTAGGCTGGTCTCAAACTCCTGGCCTCAGTCTTCCCACCTTAACCTCCCAGGTACCTGGGTTTATAGGTGTAAGCCTTTGCTCCTGGCTCCATGCTTTCAGTAGAAATTATTCAACAACGTACATTAAATAAGATGTCTCAAAGAAGAAACACATATAAGACCAAGTTATGTAATGATTTATTGATAGATATGCTTTGGCCAGGGGCTCACAGAAACCTCACCCTGTCTGTATTTCACCTAACAGCAGGGGTTCATCATTCACTAATTAAATGTTTGCAGCCATTGTATGGAGCAAAATGATTATAAATAATAAGAATGAGCTGTATGTGACACCATTTGGCCTGGCAAGTAAATATTGTGAATGATAAATATAAAAATGTAGAAATTATATGTCAATATGACCAAAATTTGTCATCCAGTCATACTGAAAAATGATGGGATGGTGGCCAAATATAAAATAATAGGAAATGTCTAAAACTAGTGTCAGGAAGTACAAGTATAAATATATTCTGTATGATTATGAAGTTCAATACCAGGAGAAACAACTAAATACTTGCAAGTGGTGGCTTATGGAAGCAGACTGGAAGGTAGGGAAGAAAGAGTAAAGTAGGAGAATGTTGTTTTTAATATAAATTGTGGTAACAATGTGATTTTTAATCATGATTAAATATTTACTTGAGAGAAATAGGTAAATATTTTGATAATAAAAAATGAAAACAATTTGATGGTAGAATTTAAATTTAAAGTACATCCATCCACGCAGTTAAAACAAAATCAGAGTTTAAGGGAGAATAACTTTTTTTTAATTGATGGTAAAGAACAGAAAATTTTAGGGTGTATTTTAGTGAGATCAACAACTAAATTAGACTACAAACCATCTGTATATTGGAACATGATTTCACTTTTACTGGAGGTTAAATATTTATAAAAGGTAGGCATTTCTGGGTTTCTTGTACTTGTTTTGTTTGTTTACCTATAGGGTTTTTTTCTATTTTTTTTATTAAATCAGAGCTGTGTACATGAATGCAATCATGGGGTACCAGCACATTGTACAATTTGAAATATTTTCATCAAACTGGTTAACATAGCCTTCATAGCATTTTCTTAGTTATTGTGTTCAGACATTTATATTCTGCATTTAGTAAGTTTCACCTGTACCCCTCTAAGATGCACCATAGTTGTGGTCCCACCAATTACCCCAATTTTGGTTTTAATGATATACAAGCCAGCACTATATGTTTACCACCTTTTGACCTTCATATGAGATTACTAAACTGTTAAGAAGTGACCTTAAAGTTACAAGGAATTCCATCCTAACTAGATAGATTTATGGTTTAATGACTATTTTTTTCTTTTTTTTTTTTGGGCCGGGGCCGGGTTTGAACATGCCACCACTGGTATATGGACCCAGCACCCTACTCCTTTGAGCCACAGGCACCACCCTAGTTTAATGATGTCTTAATTGAGCATAGTATGGTGATTCAAAATCGGTATACTATATATACACAAGGAATTTAGGCTTAGTGTAAGTATCATCTAGTTACTAGATGCATTATACTATTAATTTTAAAATGTTTCAATTACTTCTCAGTGTAAAGGGGCGATCATCATGTGGCTATCATTAAATGAAACAATGGTTTGAGAAACACATTAATGTAATGTCAAATTTTTACAGGTGTTATTATGGAAAATTTTACTCGGTGAAAAGCGACAGAAAGGTGTTTGTCCTGATAAACATTCTGCAATTGTGAAAATGCATAAATGGCAATTTATTTTTGAACTATTATGAGCAAGCCTTTAAAAGATATGCAGCCTTGTCAGCAGCAGGCTTTTATCATCTATACACCAGTTGATTTTCTTTTAATTCTGTACCATTCTATATTCATATAGAAATGTGTCTTTCAAAAAAAATGCACGTTATATGACAATAAGTCAACTTAGATCCAGTTTCTCAATTGGATAGCCACGTTAACTGGCTGACAGCTGATTAGTCTCTCAAATCCAAAAAGTCTGGTAATATTTGGCAGCAAGCAATGGAAGCACCCTGGATTGGGGCAAAAGCAAAAGAGTGCTTTTAATTTTTTTTTTTTTAAATCGTCGCTGTGTACATTAATGCAATCATGGGGTACAATGTGCTGGTTTTATATACAATTTGAAATATTTTCATCAAACTAGTTAACATAGCCTTCATGGTATTTTCTTAGTTATTGTGTTCAAACATTTATCTTCTACCCCTAGTAAATTTCACATGTACCTTTATA
>CAUYRH010014733.1:0-41381 GCA_963574655.1 Perodicticus potto
GTGGCGGGCACCTGTAGTCCCAGCTACTTGGGAGGCAGAGGCAGGAGACTCGCTTGAGCCCAGGAATTGGAGGTTGCTGTGAGCTGTGATGCCACGGCACTCTACCCAGGGTGACAGCTTGAGGCTCTGTCTCAAAAAAAAAAAAGAAATTGGAAAAAGAAGAATAAGATAAACCCAGAAATAGTGAGAGGAAGGAAATTATAGATGTTAAAATGGAAATAAATGACATGGAGAATTGAAAAACAATAGAGAAAATCAACAAAATCAAAAGTTGGTCCTTTGGAATGATTGAGAAAACTGATGAACCTTTAGCTAGAATGATTAAGAAAAAAGTGAAAAAACTCAAATTACTAAAATCAGGAATAAAAGATTAGATGTTTCTACCGAACTTACAGAAATAAAAAAAATTATAAGGGAACTCTATGAGCAATTGTAAGCCAACAAATTAGATAACCTAGTTAAAATGGACAAATTTCAAGCAAGATGTGGTAGTGTATACTTGGAGTCCCAGCTACTTATGAGGTTGAGGCAGGAGGATCAGATGGGCCCGGGAGTTCAGGGATGTAGTGAGCTATGACTGCGCCTGTGAGCACCACTACATTACAACCTGGGCAACATAGCAAGACCCCATCTCTAAAAAAATGACAAATTTCTAGAACAACACTACCAAAACAGAATTTAAAAAAAGAATATTTCAAAGTACTGTATTTTATTACTTATAATATGTTCTCTGACAAAAATAGAACAGAGCTGGGGATCAATCACGAAAAGATAACCAGAAAATTTCCAAGAGTTTTGGAAATTAAGAAATATAATCTGGGGCCAAGCATGGTAGCTCATGCCTATAATCCCAGCACCTTGGGTGGCTGAGATGGGAGGATCACTTGAGACCAGGAGTTAGAGACCAGCCTGAGAAACACAGCAAGATACTGTTTCTCAAAAAGAAGGAAAAATTAGTTGGGTGTGGTGGCACTTGTAGTCCCATCTACTCAGAAGGCTGAGACAGCAGCATTGCTTGAGTTTGTGGCTGCAGTGAACTGTGATTAAGTCACTGTATTCTAGTTCAGGCAACAGAGTGAGAACCTGTGGCTAAAAAAAAAAAAATATATATATATATATATATAATATACATATAATATATACATATATATACACACACACATCTATATGTATATCTGTTTCTTTCACCTATATTTGATATACATATGTATGTATATATAGATATGCATATATAATATGTTTATGTATATGAAATAATTCATATATCAAAGAAGAAATCAGAAATAAAATCTGAAAATCTGGTTATTATAAGATCCCTGACAGTAAAAATTTACTGACTGCAACCTGAATTATACTTGCATTGCTAAATACTATAACATAAAATGTAGTGGAAGTCATGCTTAGATAAACATGTATAGCCTTAAAATGCATATGATTAGAAAAGAAGAAAGGTTGAAGTCAATTATGTATTCAGAAAAAGAATGTCAAATTCAGGTGGCGCCAGTAACTCAGTAAGTAGGGTGCCAGTCCCATATACCAAGGGTGGCAGGTTTGAACCCGGCCCTGGACAAACTTCAACAACAACAACAAAAATAGCCAGGCAGGCTATTAATAGTTGTGGCAGGCACCTGTAGTCCCAGCTACTTGGGAGGCTGAGGCAAGAGAATCGCCTAAGCCCAAGAGCTGGAGGTTGCTGTGAGCTGTGATGCCATGGTACTCTACGAAGGGCAACAAAGTGAGACTCTGTCTCAAAAAAAAGAATGTAAAATTCAACCCAAGAAAAGTAAAAGGAAGGGAACAATCTAAAAAAGATGAGAAAATAATTAAATAAGAAATAATAATATAATAGAAAAAGTCAACAAAGCCCAAGTTTTTTTTCTTTGAAAAGATTAACAAGATTAATAAACTTTAGCAAGATTGTGGGAGATTTAAAGAAAGAAAGAAGATACAAAATTCCAATATCAGGAATGAAAAGCTGCTATCAATACAGATCCTGTAGACATTAAAATAATAATAGAAAATAGTATAAATAATTTTATGCCAATAAATTTGAAAATTTAGATAAAATAGAAAAATACTACTCACTAAAATGAATGCAAGAAATAATAGAACTGAATGTGGTGGCTCATGCCTGTAATTTCTGCACTTTGGGAGGAGGTTGAGATGGGAGGATCACTTGGGCCCAGATGTTTAAGACCAGCCTGGGCAACACAGTGTGGCCTTGTCTCTAAAATAGGTTTAAACATCCTGCTTCTCCTACAGCATCCATGGCCTCTTCATAGACTCTCCTCAGACCGTCCCCATATTTCAGACTCCAGCCATCATCACACAGTCAAGATTCTGAACAGGGCTGCTAGTAGGGGGAGGGAGGGGAAATATCAGAGGAGGATGTATTTCAGTGCATTTAGAGACTTTGAAGAGGCTCCGTTGCTGGGACATTCCAGTAAGTGTTTCTTTTTATCCAATAAAAAGTGGATGAAGGGCAACATCACTAGTTTCTAGCAGACTAAGCCACTAAGAAGCTCCTTTAGCAAGGAGGTGTGTAACAGAAGCCATGTGGATCCATACCAGAGTGGCGAGGACAAGAGGAAGAAGAGAGTTTCAGAGCCTCTGAAACTATAACCATAACATCAGAGCAGAGGCAGGTTTGGGGGAAGTCCAGGCACAAAAGCCTGCCTTTCTCTGTGCATATTGGAAAGTCCCTGGCTGGCTCCAGAGGATATGGCTAGACTCTGGAGTCTGTTTTCAGAATAATGGGAATTAATGAGGAAGCTCATATTCAGACTTATTATTAGTTAAGTGATGACGGAGGGTTAAGGAAACCACATTAAGAGGGATAAATTCCAAGGGTAACCTTTTATGACCCCCTACTAAATTTCCAGAGAAGGGAGTGTTATGTATCTTTGAATTCATTCTCTATTGATTGTGATAGAGAATGTGATAGAAGAAAAGGAAGGAAGGGAAGGAGGGAGGGAAGGAGAGAAAGAAGAGGTAACGTACTAAGGCCACAAAATTATAACCAGTTCTGTTCTGCCTTGTACGATGTTGGGAAACTGTTATTTATTTATATGTTTTTCCGGTTTCTAATTGTTTGATGATAGGAGAATAAATCCAGGCCCCATTTCTCTATCATGATTAGGAGCAAAAGTCTAACCTTTTTTTGGTTTGTTTTTAATTGTGGTCAAAAAACCCCACACACCATACATTTTACTCTCTGCTATGCTCTGAATGTTTGTGTTCCCCAAAAGTTATATATCGAAGCAAGAAAAGACCATCTCTAACTTATATTAGTCATCTATTATCAGAATAGAGCTGTATCACAGAAGAAAAAGGAAGGAAGGGAAAGAGGGAGGGAAGGAAAGAAAGAAGAGGTAATGTACCAAGTCCACAAAATTATAAGAGTTTTGTTAAACAGAACTGTGTCACCTGAAAGAAGGCAAACAAGTAAAGTGAGCCTGTGTTCACTCTGCTTTCTGTCCAGAGGGATATTCAGAAAGGCAGGTCATGGAGGGGATCCCAAGTAGAACAAGGCGGTCTCACTGAGTAGAAGAGTCAGGGAAGTCAAAGACACTGGAAACTGCAGGGCAGAGTTCCAGAGAGAAAGAAGATATATTTAAATAAAAAAGGAAGATTTGTTTTCCTTGATGCTAATAAAATAAAATAAAAAAGGAAGAATTCTAGAAATAAGTACAGTAGGGCTTTGAATCATTGCTGAATACTAAGCTGTGTGCACATTGTGTAAAGTGCTATGAAACCAGGCAAAGAATACCCAGGCAGAGGTAAATAGAACAATTCCAAAAGCTCACACAGGACCATGAGGTATTTGAGTAATCATCATTCACATTTAATAGTCCTGGTTGATCATTCAGGGCTAAAATATCCCATAGAGTAGAGGCCACTCTAGACCCTTTCTAACAAAGTTTAAAACAAAGCTCAACACTCTTTAAAGGAAGACAACAAAATCCACACAGTCAACATACATACAAGGGAATATTATTTCTCCATAAAAAGGAATGAAGAGCTGATACGTAGTAAAACAGAAATGAATCTTGAAAACATTATGCCAGTGAAAGAAGCCAGTCACAAAATATCGCATACAATTTCTTTGCTTCATTTATTTGTATGATTTCATTTATATAAAATGTCCAAAATAGGGAAATCCATACAGATGGAAATAGATTAGTGGTTGCTCAGGGCTGGTGAGGACAGGAGGAGAGGAGTGACAACTAAAGGTTCAGGATTTATTTTAGAGGTGACAAAAATGTTCTAAAATTGATGATGGTAATGACTGCATGTATCTGTGAATATACTAAAAAACCTGTCCATCGTACATCTTAAATAGGTGAATTGTATGGTATGTGAATTATACCTCCCCCCAAAAAAATCTATTAGAAAACCATTTTCTAAAAAAAGTTTCCAAAGTTGCAAAATTATAGAAACTTTTATATTCTTCCATTGAGATTGCTTTAGTTTACTGTGATATAAAGGGAAATATATTTGATTTCTCTTTTAGCCCATTATTGCACTTTACTAGCTTATTTTTAAAAGTCTAATTCAACACCTCTTGCTTACCTATTTCTCTGCCCAGTGCTACTAGCCACATTATATTTATTGGTGTCAAAGATGAGTCTTGATAACATTATGCCAGTGAAAAAAGTCACAAAATATTGCATACAATTTATTTGCTTCATTTATTTGTATGATTTCATTCATATAAAGTGTCCAGAAACTCTATAGAGATTGACCCGTGTTGGGCAATCAGGGTGGCATTGGGAACTATGAAAATTTGTTTCCTTTAGCTCATCTATTAGCCCCACAATCACTTCTTTGGCTCTGTTCTGCTAAGTCCTTTCCTGCTCCAGGTTCCACCCATTCAGGTAAGGGCATATAGCCAGCAGACAACTCTACCCTGCGAAAACTGGTTGAATGAGTAACTGTCTAAGGAGAACACAGAAAACAGGACCCAAGAGCAAGATGGACAAAGATGGAGGATGTATTTGACAATCCTTATTTTCCTCTTTAGAGAGCTTTCCCTCCAGCCAATGGGAAGTTAGTAGAAAGCAGCATCACTTGTTTCCAGCAGATGGATATACCGTACTTACACAGTCTTAGCCCTGAACTTCACAAAGCAGGAGAGAGAAGATGGAATGGAAGAGTTAATCCGACTCCTGGGCTCTTGAGGAGGGGTGATCTAAGTCTGAAAAAAGATCTCTTGGATTTGGGGAAAATATAATCTAAGGTTATGGAGGGACAGAGTGTTTTCCATGTGGATACGGAGATGGGCAGAGCTGAAGGACTGATTAGTATTCCTGGCTGGGCTCAATGGAAGGCAGGGGCTTCCATAATTGTGAAAAATAGGGTAGACATAGCCTCAGAGCTGCTCTAGCACATCACAGGACAGTCAGTAAAGTCACCAGTCAAGCAGATATTTAAGGAAATTCATGGAATGCCATCAAATAGATAAAAACAGAACAAAGTAAACCAATGCCACAGCTCCTAGAGTGGATGCATATATTAGCAGCTAGTTTTTCATGGAAACTTACTGAATGAGGAAAAGCTAAAACTGATAAAGGGGAAATAACAACTGATGCCATTGAAATACAAGAGATTATCTCTGAATACTACCAGAATTTTTAAATAAAGGTAAAACAGAATGTTAAATAAGGCCCCACTTCATTCCCCAATGCTGAAAGGAAAGTTCTTGTAATTTTTTTCCTATAAAACCTTGGATCCTAAATCTGATTGACACCAACATAATCATTATGACATAGAAAATATAAAGGGAATTTCAGTTTAATCAACTCTATATAATTGAGAAATAACTTATGATATATTTATTATAGTATTTCAGAAGACAAGTGAAGAATGATTATAGGTTCTAAAAGTGTCTTTTGGTAGAGTATGTATCAATCTATAGATAATTACAAAGTGTTTTCCATTAAATATCATTTTATTAATGTTGGAAAAGTTATGTCAAAACATATTTCAGCAATTTCTTAAAAAGTAACCTTCTACATTATCACCTTTATTATATTTGTTATGGTGGATGGCTTGGCATTATTGATTGGAAAAGAGGGATTAACATGAATATAGAGCAAGGTTTTCTATATTCATTGAGAAAGCAAAACAATTGATAAACTCCTAAAAGTGACCATTTATCTTCCAATGTAAATAATCTGAATTCAGGAAATTATTTGCCCCTGTCCTTTCAATTTGTATGGAATTTGCCAAAGAAACGTAGAAATTAGAGTGAACGGGTATCTGCACTAGAAACTAAGACTGCAAATACACAAAGAAAATATGTGATTCTAACAACAGCATTCAAAAAACAGAACCAAAAATGTGGTTGCAAATTTAGGCAGTTTCATGAAAATACAGTAGAATTTAGAGCATATATTATTGTTTTTCTTTATTTTCTTAGTTTTTTTAGAATATTATTAGGGTACACACATTTGATTATCTATTTTGCTTTTGTACATTTTATTTTATTTTTTGCAAAAACAGAGTCTCACGCTATCACACTGAGTGCCGTGGTGTCACACAGCTCACAACCTCCAACTCCTGGGCTTAGGCAATTCTCTTGCCTCAGCCTCCTGAGTAGCTGGGACTATAAGCACCCACTACAATGCCCAGCTATTTTTTTGTTGCAGTTTGGCTGGGGCCAGGTTCGAACCCGCCACCCTTGATATATGGGGTCGGTGCCCTACCCACTGAGCCACAGGCACTGCCCCATTTTTGTACATTTTAAATCAAAGGTATAAGTGTATTACCTTTACCTAGAATATGTGTATTGCATCAAGTAGGTGTGAATTTACCCTAACACTCCACCCACCTCTCACCTTCTTACTTTCCTTTGTGTTTTACTTCCATTTATGTAATATAAGTGTTGACACTGACTAGTTTTACTTTTGTACATGTGGTGTTTGTTTTACCATTCTTGCAATACTTTACTTAGGAGAATGGTCTCCAATTCTATCCAGGTTGTTATAAAAGAAACTAGATTGCCATCTTGTTATGCCTGAATAGTGTTCCATGGTATACATATGCTACAATTTATTAAATCACCCATATATTGATGGGCACTCGGTTGTTTCCACATCTTTGAAAATGTGAACTGTGCTGCTAAAAACATTCAAGTGCAAATATCTTTTTTACAAAATGTTTTTCCCTCCTTTGGGTGAATACCTAGTAGTGAAATTTCTAGATAATAGTAGGTCTACTTTTAGTTCTTTTAGGTATCTCCATACTTCTTTCCTTAGAGGTCATATAAATTTTCTTTATTTTTAAACTACTAATTTATTTCTGCCATCAGACAACTTTCAGAATGGCTATTAGGAGAGAGATTTAATTGTGAGAAAGGTCAGTACTACAACAATTATCAATATAAAAATTGATTAATAAAGTGAAAATAAGCCCAGGAAAACATTTTCTGGGCCTTCATAACATGGAATCATTTGGGAGATTAAAATACAAAGTACTGGTAGGTGGGAAGGCAAAGCCGATTTTCTGGAAAGTTTCATTGACAGAATATAGTACTAATGTCAATCAATACGGCAGTTCTTCCTTAAGGCTCATGTTTTATCTTCTCCTGAAATTAAATGTGATTGGCAAACATGACTTATTTTGGCTCAGTAATAGATACTTGCGTCTAAGAATGGCAATATATCATTGAATTTATCAGGTATTTATAACAAATACAGAAATGAAATGTTGACAGACATTCAAGTTTGTTTTTCCTCTTTCTTCATTATTTCTATATGCAGGCACTTACAACTTTAATTTTTAACTACTAAACTGCAGTAATTTTGAGTTTCTCCATGTTGTTCATCTGTCCTAAAGAATTGTGAACAAGAATCCATAAAGTCACTAGCAGAAAAAAAAAAAAAATCACTAGCAGAGCCTCTGAATCAATACAGCACAAAAACATATTTCCACTCACCCCAACCTATTCTCCCCCCCAATTCTGAGATATATAAAGTGATTAGGTAGTTAAAACAGAACCATCCAGAAGGTGTGTCATATACCCCTACACTGTACCCACTAGGTGGGAGGTAATTGAGCTTCCCGAGTGAAGGACCCAACTATAACTCAGACTTTGAACTTTACTTTTCAAGCACAAATAATGTAACCTAACTGTAAGTACCCTTGTATTAACTCAAAATAAAGATAAGTAAATAAATAAAGTAGGCATTTTATTAAACATGTAATTGGCAATTTGGAAAGCCATTAAAAAATGTATTAGAGTAACTTTCTTCTTCAAAGTGTCATTTAATCTCAAAAAAATAAATAAATAAAGGATAACCACCAACTTACAAGTCAAAGCAATATCCTCCAGGTAATCAATTACTAAAAGAGAAAATGTATTGTCTAGAATTATTTTTCCAAATAAGATGTGAAACAACATAAAATCCATCAAACTGAGATTAGTAGGTTAGTTTGAAATTAAAGTCATAATTGTCACATTTTACATGTCAGAAGCATTAAATAGCAAGTTGACTAATGAAGGAAACTGAATCAGTGTGGCAAAACTCTTGAAGAGTTCTTAGAGAACTCTGAAGGAATACAAAATGTCACACAAGAATAGGTAAGAGATAAAAGACTGAAGGAAGAACCTTCCATCCATCAATCTACCACATTAAAAAAAAAAAAATCCCAGGAGTTATAAGTGGAAAAGACATCCCGAATCCAGTGCGTACACTAACAGGGCTGATTTCAGCAGGATACAATTCGTCCATGTAACAGAAAACATTTCTACCTCCTAAACTATTAAAATGAAAAAATTAAAAATCTCTCAATTCATCGGCATTTCTGCTTTAGGATGAAGTCTGATGAAAGTCATAGAAAGACAAAAGGAAATAATTAGCAGAAGGATAACTTTCCCACCTGAAATTTCAAGGAGTGTAAGGACAGTTCTGGAAGTTTTAGGATATACTAGGAATACCTCTACACCCAGTTAGGGGAACAAATATGGAAAAAAAATCAATATTCAAACATTTTAGGCAAATTTTCTGAGTAATAAAACATTACATTTTTAATTAAAATATTACATTATTATTAATTTTAAAACAAATATTTATTTAGTGCTTACACACACCTGAAAATGTATTAGTCCCCAATATCATAGCTGTGTACAAGACACATCCATTGCTTTGGGAGGATGCGAGGGGGAGCTTACAATCTTGTGAAATGTACGAACAGGTAAATATATGATTAATTCAATTTATAGCTATGTAACCTTGATTAAGTTGCTTAATTTTTCTGCATGATTTTCTGGTTCATAATTGAGGTAATTTGATTTCAACTTGTAATGTTTGTCTATTGTCAACTTAGCACAATTTTTGCATCATTTCATGGTCTCCTCTGCCTGTCCCCAAACCCTTTTTCCCATATGTTTGCATGTTAAGATTTGCCAACAAAAGACACTTGTGTGAGCCATTGAAGAGCAGGACAAACCATTATACTCCAGAGGCGTTCAGGGCCAGAAAAATGAGCACATTCCATTGCAACTTTTCAAAGAGCACAGGGGAGCTACTTGCTTGGCTGTTGCACACAAAAACAATTAGCAAGAGTTTTGCATAGACCCTTTAGCACAGCAGCAGTTTCCAAGACAGTTCTTGGGAGCTTTTGGCTGAGATTTCTGGTAGCTTTTCTGAAATTTTGGCTGGATTCCTTGCCCTTCAGAAGCAGCTTCCCTGACCTTTCTTTTCAGAGTTCTAATATTTCTCTAAGTCTTTAATTCTTATATTAACTCTTTCATATCTGGAGAACTTAAAGTAGGTTTTGTTTGATGGTGGATGTCAGGCTGTTACATTAATAGTTTGGTGACAGGAGGTTTATTTGCCAACTTTTGGCACACAAATGTGTTATTCAAGCATCTGGGATATTTAAAACTTTCTGCTTACAAGTCGGATCAGCATGATTGTAGACCAACATGTTGATAGCTACACACCAGATATTAGGAGCTATCCAGACTTATTCCTATAAAGAGCAGATTTGGAAGAGTAACTATAATTAGAAACAGCATGAAGTAGTTTATAATAACTGACTAATATTCTCCAAGACACCTCCAGTGATTTGATTGTCCAAACAGCCTAGTTCAACAAGGATCTGATAGGACTCCTCAACCCTTCATCTTTAACAAATTTCAAAATGGCATTGAGCTTGACAATGTTTTTCCAGAAATATGCTACTGATTTTGGTTTAATGTTTTGAAGAAAGAGACAAGTGTAGGAGCTTCCCTGGGATCTTTTTTTTTTTAAACCATAATAGCACCATTCCACATGTCAGGGGAGTAAATGAGTCAACTTCAACTCTGAGACAGAATTGTTCATCATGACACTTTAAACAGGCAAATTTATGTGGAAAGGAATTATACAAATATGATAGTTTTAAAATAAATCATGTAACTCCCTGAGGTTAGTTAACATCGGTTTACAGCCAATGCTGTACACTCAGTGACTACAGACACCTCATGAAATGGAGAGAAAGACATTTGTCATAGGCTTTTGTTTGTTTGTTTAGTATTTTAAAGTAATTTTGATTAAAATATCAAAAAATATGTTTAATTTCTTCCCCATATCACAATGAGCAAGTGTTAAATATATGTATTTTATGATTATACTTATGTTTAGCTTTGCAATAAAAATATAAAACATTTATATATGTGTGTGTGTGTATCATATAAATTAAATTGATAAGAAATAAGTGGCAGGTTAATTTTCACAAGCTAAAGGAATGTCATATATCACCTACCTATCTAATAACCTAATACATAACATTATGAGTGAAGTTTGTCTGAGTCATTTGTAAATATTAAACTGTTTTTAAACAGGATAATACTCCACAAAATGAAACAGATAAATCCTTTCTGAGAACATTTGGCCGAGCAACAGCCAGAGTTTATAGTTTGAAAGTATTTTAGTTCTAGAGTGAAGAGACCTCACTGAACATCTTTGACAATCAGTATAGACATTTTTCATAAGGAGCAGGAAAAATAATGGGAGTAATTTATTTTTAGAATTAACTTTAAATATACTCTAGAAAATTTTAACAAAAGGAACTGAAAAGAAATTCAGATATATCAAGGACAACCATAAAAAGAGAATAGCTATAATAATTATGTATAACAAATGAAAATGTTGTAACCTAATGATCAGTACTCTCATATTAACTGATACTAAAAAGAAAAAACCTATATGAAATAGTGTTAAGATTTATTATCAAGCGACATTAATTAAGACACAAGGTATTGGTATAAAATGTATAAAACATTAGTAGAATAAAAGAGACTGTTCAGAAATAAATCTAAACTTAGATAATCAATTAACTTTTTTTTTTTCTGGATCAATTTTTATTTGGGTTTCTCACAGTGGTTAGAGCCACTATCAATTAACTTTTGTTAAAGGTGATAGAACCATTCAACACAGAAAATAAATTTCATGCATCAAATTTTCCTGAAACAAAGTAAAAACCAACTGCTAAAAGAAACCACTAAATTTAAAGAAATATCCACATAATATCTTGGTGAGAATAGGAAACAATTGGTTGGTAGTGTTAGTTTTCTGTGGGCCACGGATGATGGCGGTAAATTCATGGGCCTCCCAAATGCAATGATAATGATGGGATTCTGTGTAAGTGGAGGTCGAGGCAGCACTTGTTGAGCACAAAGATCAGCTAATTACCCTAATGAGCAACACAGCTGGAGCAATAATCAGAATTTTTTATATCCAAAGAGATCTTTGGCAGTTCTCAAGACTTCCACAGTAGGGTCTCCTACTCAAGTTTCACTTGATCTGTATAATTAAAACCCTATTGGAATGGTGAACACAGACCCCACTTTAACTGTTCACGACATTTTCCGACATGATCTAGTTCACAAGCAACCACTGGAATGAAAGAGACGTATGCTCTTACTTCTGTGGTGAAATGGTACTTACACTCCCCCAAATCCTTTTTATTCTGTGGTCCCCAGATAGGTATGGGCCCATGTACCAGGTTATTTTTGGCGTTTGGAAGTAGAAAGTTCTGCATATATACTGTATACATACACACACACATTATATACACATGTAACATATTGTGTGTGTGGGTATACATATATTTAATACATAGTATATATAAGTATAAACTTTATATACTATAAGATTTATATATTATATATGCTTATTATACATACATATATGTACAAAATGATATGGTGTGTGCAAATGCAAATTCCTAACAGTTTTTTAAGCAGGTTACAAGACCAGAAAAAACTGTATGGCAGGTCCAGGGTATGTGACAGTTGCTCTGCCACTTGCTCATATGATCCAGTAGTTTCAAGGTACTTAAAAAATCTGCTATAAGCAGGGTGGTGCCTGTGGCTCCGTGAGTAGGGCATCGGCCCCATATACTGAGGGTGGCAGGTTCAAACCTGGCCCCAGCCAAACTGCAGCAAAAAATAGCCAGGCGTTGTGATGGGTGCCTGTAGGTCCAGCTGCTCAGGAGGCTGAGGCAGGAGAATCGTCTAAGCCCAAGAGCTGGATGCCACAGCACTGTACCGAGGGCAACAAAGTGAGACTCTGTCTCTAAAACAAACAAACAAAATCTGCTATAAGCAAATTTTGACAAACCTGTATTGATAAATCATATAAGAATTTTAAGATTTTGGAATATAATACATTGCTTTCTGAAGAGAACCCTTCTTACTTTGCAAAGCAACTTTTATCTTACTGTGCCATTGAACAGATTATTTACTTGACATTTAGTGTTTAACCTACCATGTGACCTGAACTGCCATAGGAGCTGGTTGGGATCCAATTCACCAGTCACTGAGTAACACCACGTGATACAAAGTAGCAAGTCTGGGCAGGTGTAAATAAGTTTCAAGACACAAACCTGGATGATTTCTATTTTCCTTTCAAAATGATGGTCATATGGCAAAGTCTATATGACAAGTTAATTGAGGAAGAAAAATAATTTAATAATTTGGGACTGTGTTTTCAAATATTGTGTTTTAATAGAAAATTTGAGGTATAATTAAATGATGAAAATATAGTTTATTGTAATCACAGATCCCAAGATAAGAGGACACACCAGGCCATGAGAACTAAATAGGGAAGCACTAGAGTCAATTACTCAGGGGAGGATGAAGAAGATGCTGTGAGCAAGAGCTTTTATTGGGGTTTCCATGTGAAGGAGGGGGTGGAGGCATACAAGCAGGTTTGGGATAGGCTAGTTTGAATAATTTCAGCAGACTCTACGTCATAGAGACTGCCTGTAGTTGTCTGGTACCTCACCTTTATGTAATTAGGGCAGGTAGATAATGGCCTAGGCTCAGGGCATCCAACCTTTTCTGCAAGGGCATCAAACCTTTTTGTTCCTGCCACACATTGGAAAAACAAGAATTGGCTGAGGCCACACAATAAATACACAAACACTAGCAGAAACCAAATAGCAAAAAAAAGTCCATGGTCCATTTTTTGTGATATCAGACACAAAAGACTGTGGTAAAGGGAAATCCCAGTTTACTATCTTTAAACAGTATACCTGGTTGTTCACTTTGCCTGGAAAGAGAGATGTAATATTAAATGTACACATCTATGCTGGTTTGTTAGTTAACAGCGTTTTTTGAATAGTCAGGGATTTGGCAAAAATCATAATGATATCGCTATCTGCCCAAGGCTTACAAGGAGCAAGTTTACTAAGTAGATGGCAAGAGGGGCGTGGTCAGGATCATGTCCTATGTCAATATTCATTAAAGGAGAGCAGCAGATGGTTTCAATAATCAATTGGCCTAGAGTCCATGTACTGTGAATATTGATGAGACTCTTTCTCAATGGGTTTATGAGCAAAGTTGCCAGGTGACAGTGATGGAAGTTGTGTGTGGGTTCAGTAAGAGGATTTTACAATCACCAGTCCTTACCCGGCTCTAGTCACTCTTTAGTGAAAATAAGCCACCCTAAAACTTAGTCACTTAAAATGATCATGATTTGTTTATATTATGATTATGTGGTTTAGATGGCATTTTCTTCTTACTTGAGCTGACTTGCACATTTCTTCTTGTCTCTTTGATAAATTTCCAAGGGCCTGCATGGTCATTTGGTGTCTGGAAGATCTGGGATGGCCTTATTCACATTTATAGCAGTTACCAACCTGTTGGTTTAGTGCATGTAGGCAAATCAGACACATGTCACCCATTACTCTGCAGCCTGGGCCTCTTCACAACATGGCAGACATCTTCCAAAAGTGAAAAGTGGGAAATTTCCAATTTGTTCACATCATCATGGCCTAAGCAGATCACAGACTGGCCCAAACTGAAGAGAATGGAAAATTAACTCCAGCTAAGAGATGAGGTTCAGATTTAGGAAGTCACATTTCAAAAGAACATTCCTATAGTGATTAGCTAAGCTCCTATTTTTATCAACTTATCATAGTTCTAAAATTTTAATTTACCACAGTGGCCAACCTGCTAACTGAGGCCCCAGTATAGTAAAGCACATTGAGAGGAAAATGGAGCTTGGTGGTGGGTTTATGATATTGGATCTGTTCAATTAAGAAATGGGGAGTGAATTTTTCCTTCCTGAAAAAGAACTAATCTAGACATGAATTTGCCTATTGCTCATAATGTTTCTACTAGAACTGTATCATTGAATTTATGGAAGACTTTATCCTTCTGAAGAAGAAACTTATTTTAAAGAAAATTAGTGCCAGCAATAGGCTTAACCATGGAATTCACTGGCCTTGTCATGTATACCATTACCTTAAAAGAGCTGGAATCTGAATTGCATTGCAGATTCCAGAGTTTATTGTCGGCAGTCACTTCCTATTGCATTCCAAAGCAATCAGGGTCTTTTTCACAAGCCTCTTGTAAAATGCAAAAAGTTTCTTGTGCATTTTTTTGAGAATTAACCATTACGTTGCTATAGGCTTTTATTCAGGCTATATCCAAAATGATCTAGTGTCCAAGTTAAGTCAGCATCATTGGTTATAAAGTGGATAATGCTCTGAACAAACATATGTAAAAAAAAATGTATATATATTTTTTATTTTATTTTATTTTATTTTGAGACAGAGTCTCACTATGTCACCCTCAGTAGAGTGCTGTGCCATCACAACTCACAGCAAACTCCAACTCTTGGGCCCAAGTGATTCTCTTGCCTCAGCATCCCAAGTAGCTTGAACTACAGGTGTCCAGCACAACATCCAGCTATTTTTTTGTCGCAGGTTTCATTGTTGATTAGCAGGTCTGGGCCATATTTGAACCTGCTGACTTCAGGGTATGTGGCTGGCACCACCATAACCACTGTGCTACAAGTAGTGAGCCAACATATGTGAAGTATCAATACTTCTTTCCCTTATTGACTCAGTGTTTATTCACTGGATATACACTGTACACTGGACATAATGACTCAAATGAAAGCTATGTGTGTTATTAACTGTATGATATTCTTGCAATAGGCTGACATGGCTACTGTCATTGAAGAGCCCAAATGTGAATGACAAAGCACATATAAAGAAAAGTATCAGCCAGGCCTTTGCTTATGATCATATGTTACTTACTTCATGGATAGGCCAATGATTTGAGCTCACAGAGATGGATATAACATGCAAACCTTACCGAGTTGTTTGTACAGTGTTGCCAACATAAGCCACAGTGGCAAGTTTACAAAATTAATTATCAGACTTTTCTACAATGATGCTGGCAGCATTGATGATTATTCTAGAAAAAGGGGGCGAGAAAAGGAGGAAGGGGGTGGAAGGGAAGTTGGAAGGATCTCCAGCTGCTAACCAACAGTGGAGCCAGTTGGTAGTTGGCAACTGTGACACAGTTGATGGCTGCAGGCAGCACAGAATCATATGAACAGCTTTACATAGTACCAAAACAAGCTTGCTTATACTAACAATGTTGCAAATCAGCTAGGAAAGCAAGTGGGAATATTTTCATCTAGTAAGGTTGAGAGGAAATAATAGGGAGAGACGGCTATGTGCTTTCAGGCAGAGAGTTCAAGGAGAAAGGACTATTTTAGGAAGGGAGGAGAAGCATTTTGAGGGTCATTCCTTGAACACACCTCCCAGACTGTGGCAGTCTTGCAACAGCATGATCAGAACTCCACAGCTTTCCACAAGCTGGAAAGGAGCTCATGATTTTGAAGAACCCACCCATTCAAGGGCCTTAAAATATTTGAGTTGCAGCCATGGTGTGAGCACTGTACTGATCAATACCCCTTTCTCCTAGGACTCTCTTTTTCTCTTCTGGTCCTCCTTCTTTCCTATCCTTCAATTCTTTTCTTTCATTCCCCCTTTCTTTCATTTTTGTCTTACTTTGTTTCTTTTCATCCTGTTTCTCCCTACTCACTCATTACCATTCTCTTCCTTTCGGCCTTATACAAAGAAAGCACTTAACCATCTAAGCTCTGAGAAAAAGGTAATTTAAAGCAAAAAAAGAAGGGAGAAGAAAAAAGGAGGATGAGGAGGTGAACAAGAAGAAAGCATATATGAGGAGGACCCAACAGAAAAAGTCAGCAACATGAAAAACCAAAGCAGAGCAACTCCTCTAAGGAATCATGATGCAGTTACTACAGAGGGCCCCACATATGAAGAATTAATGGATTTGATGGAAAGGGAATTTAAAATATGGCTGATAAAGATAATAAAGGGAAGGGACAAGAAAATAGAAAGACAGAACCAAAAGATGGATGAGAGATATGTAGACTATATGAAGGATATGGCAGAGCTTAAGGAAATGAAGGAGGCAATCAGGGAATGTAAAGATGCAATAGAAAATGTCAAAAATGGATTAGATTATTGTGAAAAAAAACTACAGAGATAGAGGATAAAGTTTTTGAGTTAAAACAGGTAGTCAAAGAGTCAGAAAAGAAGACAGAGTAAAACAGTCATGTAGATAACTATGAGACTTCATGAAGTGCTCAAACATACAAATAATACGAATTCCTGAAGGGGAAGAATATTGTCCCAAAAGAATGGAAGCCCTACTGGAAACTATCATCAATAAAAACTTTTGAAGTTTTACTAAAGATTCCCACATATACCTTTTAGATGGATATCAAACCCCAGGTCATCTCAACTCAAACAAAGCTTCTCCAAGACACATTGTAATAAACCTGTCCAAAGTCAAGATAAAAGAGAAACTTCTGTAAGTAGCAAGTGTAAGTGCCAACTGACCTACAGGGGAAGAGCAAAGTTTAGAGTGATGGCAAAGTTTTCAACTGAAACTTTGCAAGCCAGGAGAGAATGGTCATCACCTTCAAGATACTTAAACAAAACAATAGTCAGCATAGAATTTTGTATCCTGCTAAACTAAGCTTCAAAATAGATGGAGAAATAAAATATCCATCTGTGGATATGCAAAAACTGAGGAAACTGACCACAAAAAGATCTGCTCTACAGGAAATACATAGACCTATTCTCCACACTGACTATCACAATGGATCACCAGCAAAGTAAACACCCAGAAGCTAAAGGTCAAAATTTAGCTTCCACAGGAGAAAACTATGCAACGGACTTTCACAAAGTAAGATTAATAGAATTCTAATACACTTAACAATTCTCTCAGTAAATGTTAATGGATTGAATTCCCCACTGAAGAGGCATAGGCTGGCTGATTGGATAAAAAAAAACACAAGCCATCCACATACGGTCTCCAGGAGACACACCTACCCTTAACAGACAAATCAAGACTCAGTGTTGGGGGGTGGAAAATGGTATTTCAAGCATATGGAAATCAGAAGAAAGGATAGGTTGCAATCTCATTTGCAGATACAGGCAGATTCACAGCAACTAAAGTTAAGAAAGACAAAGATGGGGACTTCATACTGGTCAAGGGAAATACAAGAAGATACCTCAATTTTAGATATTTATGCAATTTAAATGCTCCCAGATTTATAAAACAGACCTTGCTGGGTCTGAGCAATATAATATTCCATAACAACAGACCATAACACCAGAATAGCCAAAGATTTTAACACCCCTCTGATGGAATTGGACAGATCCTCTAAACAGAAAATAACCAAAGATACAAATGAATTAAATGTGACCAAAGAACAAATTGGATTAATAGACATATACAGAACACACCATCCCAAAGCTAAAGAACATTCATTTTTCTCATCAGCACATGGAACAGTCTCCAAAATAGATCACATCTTAAGATACAAATCAAACCTTAACAAAATTAAAAGAATTGAAATTAGATCTTGTATCTTCTCAGACCACAAGACAATAAAGGCAGAACTCAAATCCAACAAAACATTTATCCCCACACAATAGCATGAAAATCAAACAACCTTTTGCTGAATGTTAGTTGCATTCAGGAAAAGATAAAGGAGAGAATTCCTCAAACACGACAATAATGAATACACAAGTTACCAAAACCTATGGGATACAGGAAGAACAATCTTAAGTGGCAAATTAATCACATTTGATGCCTACATTGAACAACAGGAAGAGAGCATATCTCTCTTGAAGCATTTGATGGAGAGGAAAAAAAAAATTCTAATCCCAAAGCCAGCAAAAGAAATGCCCAAAATTAAATCAGAGATTAATGAAATTGATGACAAAAAGATTATTCAGAAAATGAAGAAAACAAAAAGTTGGTTTTTAAAAATAATAAATAAAATTGATAAATCTTTGGCCAGAATAATTAGAAGCAGAAAAGTAAAATAAACTCAATCAGAAACCATAAGAAGAAATAATAGATGCCATAGAAATATAAAAGATTACCTCTGAGTACTACAAGAAACTCTATGCCAGGAAATTTGGCAATGTAAGGAAATGAATCAATACCTGGAATTACACTCTCTCCTTAGACTTAACCAAGAAGAAATAAATCTCTTGAACTGACCAATTTAAAGCACTGGGATCAAAGAAACAATAATATATCTCTCAGCCAAAAAAATGTCCTAGCCAAAATGGCTTCACACTAGAATTCTATCAAACCATCAAAGAAGAGCTTATAATCATGGTACAGAAGTTATTCCAAGAAATTAAGAAGGAAGGAATCTTCCCTAACATTTGAATGAAGAATCCTAACATGTTCTATGAAGCAGACATCACCCTGACACCAAAACCAGGAAAAGACCAAACTAAAAAGGAGAACTTCAGATCAGTGTCACAAATGAATATAGACGCAAAATGCTTAACAAAATCCTAGAATAGAACAGCTACACATTTAAAAAATTATGTATCATGATCAAATAGATTTCATCCCAAGAATGCAAGGATGGTTTAATATACAGAAGTCCATAAACATAATTCACCATATCTACAGAAGCAAAAACAACAACCATATGATTCTATGAATAGATGCAGAAAAATAATTTCATAAAATACAGAATCCTTAAGAATATAGGCATAGGTGGCACATTTTTTAAACTTATCAAAGGCATATAAGACAAACTCACAACTAATACTATACTGAGTGGAGTAAAAGTGAAAGCTTTTCCAGTTAGAAATAGAATCAGGTGAAGTTGTGCTCTTTCACTACTATTATTCATCATAGTGCTAGAATTTCTAGCCAAAACAATCAGGCAACAGTAGGAAATAAATGGCATCTAAATGGGGGCAGAATACATCAAACTTTCACTCTTGGCTGATGATATGATCTTATAGAACCCCAAAGACTCAACTAGAAGACTTCTGGAAGTGACCAAAAATACTGTAATGTCTCAGGATATAAATCAATGTCCACAAATCAGTAACCTTTGTATATGCCAGTAATAACCAAGTTGAGAAGCTAATCAAGAACACAATTCCCTTCATGACAGCTTCCAATAAATAAATAAATAAATAAAATTCCTAGGATTATACATAACAAAAAAGGCAAAGAAACCCTAAGAAAAGAAATAACAGAAGATATGAACAACTGAGCTGGGAAGAATCAACATTGTTAAAATGTCTGTACTTCCCACAGCAATCTACAGATTCAATGCGATCCCCTTTAAAATACAAACATCATACTTTCAAGATTTGGAAAAAATAATTCTTCTTTTTTGTATGGAGCCAGAAAATAAACAACCATATAGCCAAGGCAATTCTTAGTAATAGAAACAAAGCCAAAGGTATCGTTCTACCAAACTTTAGGCTATACTATAAGGACATGGTGATCAAAACAGCATGGTATTGGCACAAAAATAAAGACATAGACATTTGAAATTGAAAAGAAAGCCATCAGATAAAACTAACACATTATAGTCACCTGAACATTGGTAATCCAAACAAGAACATACACTGGGGATTTATGGAATGATACAATAAGTATCCTCAAAAAAAGTGTGGGCAAAACACTTGAAGATATAGGCCTGAGGAAATATTTTATGAAGAAAAATCTTTCTATGGCAATTGAAACAAAAACAAAATTAAAGAAAATGAGACTTAATTAAACTGAAAAGCTTTTGTACAGCTAAGGAGACAATAACTAAAGCAAGTAGCCAACCATCAGAATGGAAAAAGATATTTGCACATTATGAATCAGACAAAAGCTTAATAACTAGAATCTACAGGTAACTCTAATTAATCAACCAAAAAGAGTCAACAATCCCATATATCACTTGGCAAGAGACATGAATAGAACCTTCTCTAAAGAACAGTTTTACACTGCTGGTGTGTTGGGAACCGACCTTCTGGGAGATAAGGTCCCCCAGTTTTGAGGAACCACATCTGAGTCAAAGACCAAATGCAACCTGGCCCTAGCTGTTTCCTGGTACAGTTGGTAGTTGAACCAGATTAGAATGGAGACATGTCCTTTTGGTCATCTCAGACTGCTGAGAATGCTATTCTGCTTTTAGGCTGCTTTTAATCAAGTTATGCAATTATGACAAAATCATGCCTTCAAGCTACTAGATATAAAAGCTGTACAATAAAGCCAAGGTTGCCTTGTACTATTGAGGAAAGGTCCTCCTATCCCATGCTGGTCTACTCCCAGGTTTCTGATAACTTGGCTAGGCTGGTTCCTGGCACTGGTGGAACTACAAACTAATACAATCTTTTTGGAATGAAATATGGACAATCCTCAAAGAACTCAAATTATACCTCTCATTTGATCCTGCAATCCCATTACTAGGCATTTTCCCTGAAGTAAAAAACAAAACAAAAAACTTTTATCATAAGGACATTTGCACTACACTGTTTATTGCAGCTCAATTTACAATTGCTAAAAACGTGGAAAAAACCTAAATGTCCACCAACCCAGGAATGGATTAACAAGTTGTGGTATGTGTGTAGCATGGAATACTATTCAGCCATTAAAAAATGGAGATTTTACATCTTTTGTATTAATGTGGATTGAGTTGGAACACATTCTTCTTAGTAAAGTATGACAAGAATGGAGAAGTAAGTATCCAATGTACTCAATTCTAATACAAAATAGGTATCAAATTAAATTACCTCAAAATAATAAAGTTTTTGTGTGGTAAGCACACTTCTAACATCAGACTCAACAATGAGAAGAATGCCCATTCTTACCATTTCCATTAACAAAGTTTTTTTTTTTTTTTTGAGACAGAGCCTCAAGCTTCACCTTGGAGAGAGTGCCCTGACATCACAACTCACAGCAACCTCCAATTCCTGGGCTCAAGCGAGTCTCTTTCCTCTACCTCCCAAGGAGCTGGGACTACAGGCGCCCGCCACAATGCCTGGCCATTTCTTGGTTGCAGGCGTTATTGTTTGGTGGGCTTGGGCTGGATCCGAACCCGGCAGCTCAGGCGTACTTGTGGCTGGTGCTTTAGCCTGTTGAGCCACATGTGCTGAGCCTCCATTCAACAAAGTTTAGGAAGTCTCAGACAGAGTAATTAGGCAAGAAAAAGAAATAAATAGAATTAAAATAGCAGGGGAGGCTCGGCGCCAGTGGCTCAACGGGCTAAGGTGTCAGCCACATACACCTGAGCTGGTGGGTTCGAATCCAGCCCCGGCCCACCAAACAACAATAACAAGAAAATAGTAGGGGAAAGTATGTTTTTAGATGACATGATTTAATATGTAAAAAAATCTAAAGATTCTACCAAAAATTACTAGTATTAATGAACAAGTTCAGCAATGTTCAGCAAGGACATAAAATCAACATAAAAATTAGTTGTGCTCAAAACACTAGCAGTGAACTGCATATTTGAAAAAGAAGTTAAGAAAACCATTGCATTTACAATAGTATTAAAAGGAATAAAATTAGGAATGAACTTAACCAAGAAAATGAAAGACTTGTACATGGCAAAGTACAAATTATTGATAAAGAAATTAAGGACAAAAGTAAGTGGAAAGATACTCTCCTACCCCCTTTACTATTTTAAGAATGAATCTGTCTATGAAATATCAGTCGTTTGTTTTCTCCTGTAATGAACAAGATTGCATTTTGTTTCAGGGTTATTTTGTCCCATTTTACTATTCCAATTACCTACATTTTTTTGACAGTTAGGATGAAACTGATAACAGTTCTTCTTTCATTTTTTTTGAAAAGGAGTTCATTAATGAAGGCATCTGTGAATGGGTCTTTTGTGAGAAGTAGTTTTTTGTTGTTTGTGAAAAACATAATTTTTTTTAACGTATGTAAGGTTAACAAATATATTTTTTTTCCTCTGGTACTTTCTTTATAACAAGAATTTTTTCTATCATTGCATTTGTCAAGTTAATTAAATAAATGAATTAATATTATTCTTCTATTATACATTTAGTGTTTATAGAATTATAATTCATGTTCCCTTTCTAATCTCTGCCCTTGGTAATTTGTATTTTCTGCATTATAGTTCATTTGTATTATTTTTACTTTTTACCCATCCAACTAGAGGTTTATCAAATGTATTAATACTTACAAAGAATCAATATTTTTATTTTTCTATGTACAGTCATTATCTACTTTATATTACTATTGTTCCACATATAACTCAAACTCTTTTATGTTCAGTTTTATTCTTTCTGTACTTCCTTATGTAGTTTCTGCTCATTATTCTTTGATTTCATGATTTTTTCTAGAATATATAATCTATCCAGTAATCTTTCAAGTCAGAGACTGCTTTACCAGTTTTATCTCTCTCATCTCTTTCTATGCAAATAGCAAATTCAACTAATTACTAAAACTTATAATTGTTAAAGCATATATTCCCTCAGTTTATCTTATTAAAGGTTATTTGACTATTTTAGATCTGATATTCCATATAAATAGTACAACTAAATTGCTAATTTTTTTATTTTTTTTTGAGACAGAGTCTCACTATGTCACCCTCGGTAGAGTGCCATGGCATCACAGCTCACAGAAACCTCAAACTCTCCAGCTGAAGCCTTTCTCTTGCCTCAGCCACTCAAGTAGCTGTGACCTCAGGAGCCCACCACAATTCCTGGCTACTTTTTTTTCTTTTTTTGAGACAGAGTCTCACTAAGTTTCCCTGGGGTTGAGTGCCATGACATCATAGCTTACAGTAACCTCATACTGTTGGACTGAAGGCCTCTTCCTGTCTCAGCCTCCCAAGTAACTGGACTACAGGCACTCTCCAGAATACCTGACTAGTTTTCTATTTTTAGTAGTGATGAGGGTTCTTGCTCAAGCTGGTCTCAAACTCCTGAACTCAGGTGATTTACCTACCTTGGCCTCCCAGAATGCTAGGATCATAGGCACAAGTTACCACTCTTAGCTAAATTGCTAATATTTTAAATATTATTAGGAATTTATCTCTATTGAATCTATACTACATTTAGGAAAGATTTGACAAAAATTACAATGTTGTCTTCCAATCTATGCATATGGAATATCACTCTATTCATGTCTTCTAATTATGTTTTTACTATTAGTATGGTAGTTACATATATAGTCTTATAAATATTTACTATTAATAGATATGTTTGCCCTTATCACAAACATGAACAGCCGGTGTTTGTCATTTTACAGGCCTATAAGTTGCTCTTGTTGCTATTTTCTTTGCACATTCCACAAGATATTAATAATGTTGCTTCATGTAGTCAATATTTTTTTCAGAGTAACATAGTTACTGTTTTATTTTTTCACTTGTTCTTGGCATCTGTAATTTTTTCATGATATATAAACACACATATATACAAATAAATATTAATTTATATATTCACATATGTATGTGAACTATAAATATTCATACATATTAAATATATGCTGGGCGGCACCTGTGGCTCAAATGAGTAAGGCACTGGCCCCATATACCAGAGGTGGTGGGTTCAAACCCGGCCCTGGGCAAAAACCAAAAAAAAAAAAAAAAAAAAAAAAAAATATATATATATATATATATATATGTATATATATGCATATACATAATTCCTTTAATGTTGCTCAACTGATGGGAATTTCTCTTTGTTCATATGGTATATATAAAAGCTTTTCTAATGTGCTATTTTATATTCAGCTTTAATTTTGGAATGCTTTGTATTACTTACTTTAAGTTCTTATGTTGGTAAATTTTTGTGTCAATCTGATTTAAATAACTTTTAAACTATTCTGTATACTACAAATTGTATTATTAATGTTGAGAATTCAGTGTCAATTTTCCCTTGAAGTATTCTTTTTATCCTGACATTTTAAGATTTTTGTTTGTTTTTTTATAATTTTATTATGACATTTCTAGGTATGGATTTCATTTATTTATATTGCCTGAATTTTAGATAACACTGCTACTCTGTAGTTTGGTGTATTACTTTATTTTAAAAGTGTACAGCATTATTTATATATTCAAATATCATTTTCTTTCCTCTCCTTCAGTACCTTCAATTAAATATGCCCTAGATAAATATATCTTTAAGTCTGAATTTTCTCATTTCATCTTTCCATGGTTTGTTCTGGACATTTTTTTATTCTCCTTAATCTTTCTTTCTGTAACCTAGTTATCTCTTCAGCTTTAGTGGGCTGTGTTTTGGCAAATACTTCTGCACAAATAATTTAAGATCTAAGAAAATTTTATTTTTCTTCTTATGAAGTTTATATTTTCCCCAGAGGATAACAGCATTCAACACAATTTCAGAGGTGGGTTTTATCAAAATTGAACTACTTCCTACTTCATCCTTTTACCTAGGGAGGTGCACATAAACAGTGGTATGTTTACCAAAGGCCCATCACGACTTAGTGATTCTTGGGCTCCTATTTTTTTTCCTTTTAATGCCAATGTCTCAAGAGTATTATTCACTCTATTTCTTTCAGTTGCCTTGCACAGTTGAAAAATGCTCTGAGAACACTGTGTTAGCACATTAATTAACACATTAATTTCCTTGAGCCTCTGATCCTTTTGGATCCTGGACCAATAATTCTTGACTATCCTGTAATTTTCCTGGAACTTCCAAATAGTTATTAAGAAGAATAGATTGAAGTTGACAGAAATCACGGCCATTTTTCAAAGCCAGTTGGGTGAAAATGGACATCAGTGAGTATATGAAGGTTCTTGGGAAGAGGCTCAGTGTGGGGAATGACTCATACATCAGATGATTAGGGAGATGATATCCATTTATACAGTTGTAACAAAAACGTGACAGATTCATTATGATCAGTCACATCAAAACACTCTCTTTACTGTAACCTAGCTATCCCTTTCTCTTGTTAGAATTTTAAAAGACTACTAGATATATTTTATTCTCTGCTGAAGAAGTAATTATGAACAGACATAGGGAAAGTAGAACATACTAACACCTATGATTTTGAGCATATTAAGTAATAATTACCCCTGCATTTAAAAATTCAATGCCTGAGCTGAACAATCTAAGTTTTCTTTCTATAAGGAGTAGCCATATAAAATGTAAAAGTGAAGTTGTAGGGAATGCAAAATCTCTCCATTTAAATTGCAAATTTTTTAAAAAATGCAAAAAATAAAATCAATTTCCACCTCTCAAACTCTAACCTTGTAAATAATACCTGGATAATAGCAAATGTAGGGGTGGAAATAAGTTGCTAGTATTACTCAAGTAATGAGATTGTCCACAGGGAAAAAAAGTAAGATTACTTGTTTTTTTTTTTCATGAACATCTACTAAAATTTTTTTTGTGAAAAAGATTGTGTTTGCTGTGTCTCTACTACTAGTTTATAAATTCTTTGAAAATAGGAGTAATTGCAAGAAAAAAAAAAAAAAACTCTTACTTCACAAACTAATACACACCAGGATTATGTAGTACTTGATGCAGTGGGGAAAGAAAAAAGAGGTTAGGGAAGATTCAGGAAGAAAAGACTAGAAGACATTTAAGTACACAATATGTAAAATTTCAAGGATGCTTAATATAGACTGTTGAGCAACACAAAAAGAAAAATCTTGGCCTCATGTAACTCACTCAAAATAATACAGATACAAAAAATAAACACGTAAAAATATACCATGTGTCCTCCCTCTCATTAATATTATTAATAATGTTGCTAATGCAGTCAACTATTGTTGGACTATTGCTCAGGTATAGTCATTTATCCAAGATTTATGCTAGGTATTTTTGGTCACAAGAAACAAATATGCACTCATATTACCTTACAAATTTTAACCTAAAATCATAATGGTAGTTGGTTTTTTTTTCATAGTTGAATGCTTTAGCTCTTTCTCTCCCTCTCTTTCTCTCATTGGGTCTGCCAGCATCATTTCCAGCAATGTTCTGACAACACCCTCATTATGTTGATCTTACTTGGCTTGCTCATCATTTTGTGCCTGGAAATATTCCATACCCCTGGAGAGCTCCACTTAAGTTAAGTGTCCTCTAGTGGCCAATCAAACAAGAATTATATGGGTTTTGTATTATTATGGCATTGCTATAGTCTAAATATTTTACAGTATTTTTTATGCAACAAACTAATGGGACTAAGACTTAATATTTATTAGATAACAGATAATTTAATCTTTCAAGTCTAAAAAGCATAGGGAAATGGAGTCAATAATACTAAGCAATGAACATGTAAACAGTTCTTAGGAATTAAAATGCAGATGTAACAAGAATCCTAAGAATGTTTTAGATATTTTAACCTGGATAATAGAAAGGCCAGTAAAACATTAGTGTAGAGAAAGCAAGTTGCTTTAGATTGCTCCCTATAGTTGAAAAGGATTTAAAGGATCCTTCCAAATGTACTGATTAGTGAAATTAAAATTGAAATGTTCTATACCAAACAGATAGTAACCTTAAGGGTAAAGTTGTTCCTAATTGAAAAACTTGGCCTTAGGAGAAATCTAACACTTAATTAAGGAGAACAAAAGCAGCATAAAATCCTTAATATTTTCAGAAAACTATGAAGAAAGGTTAATATGCTTAAAAATTAGACTAAAAAATATTAACTCAAAGGAACCACTATGCTCATATTCTTCTATTTTAAATATGTGATAAAGATGATAGATTCAGGGGAAGTGACTTAAACACTTGATATATCAAAATGCTGGGGATTTTTGTTTTTGATGTTTCCTTCTGTTGTTATTCACAAATGATTAGTACGGGTACAGGCTATATGATTTGGTCATGCTAGTTATTTCTGATGTTTTCACTCAATAATTGATACTAGGATAAATTTATAATTCCATACACAATTCCATTTTTTATAAATTCTTTTAGTAAACCTTTACAAAATGTTCAAATGAAGTAAATCACGGTGGAAAGAGGTTATAGATCTTTATTATAAAAAAAATTAGTATTCCATGTTTATATTCTTTATTACAAATAAGAGTATTTAAATTTGAAATCAATATACTTCAGTAGCTCAAAATTACTTAGTTAATATTGCATAAGTTTGCAATTAAGTATGAGAAAATCAAGAAAAGGAAAAATCTTCACTATGCATGATAATAATGCCCAGGAGCACTCTATAGACAAAACTAATGTTAGTCAACAATTTATTTTTTTTTAATGTGGAACAAGCGAGCAGAGTTCAAACATCCTCCCATCTCATCCCATGGGAGAGACCCTCTAAAAACCGGACTTCCTTTCCCTACTAGGGTGCCATGGCACTCTCCTGCCAGGCATAAAACTATGTAAAATTGTACATATTCTGTACCTACAATTCTGAACTCACAGCACTTCCCTCCACACTGACCCTGAGGTTTGGAAGCCTGTCCCCCATGGAGTCCAGACTCTTCGGCATTTTCTCAAAAGGGATGGACAGGGTGTGGGCTGTTGCAGGTTTGGGCTGATTCTGCAGCATGGGGATAAGGAAGAGACAGTGGACTGAAAGAACAGGGAGAGGGAGAGGCAGTGCCCCGTGGTGCAGAGCAGCAGGGGCAGCAGCAGGAACAATAGGGATCACACCCTTGGGTATATTTTGAACAGACACTCCCTGTCTCTCTGGGCAACCAGAGAAAGCAGGGCATCTCCGGTGGCAGACACTGGTGAAACAGATCTGGGACAGTAATGCAGGCCCCGTGACTAAAGAGTATGACCAAGGCGGTAATGGCCTGGGTGGGGTGTGGTGGGGACAGTGAGTAGAAAATGCGGGCACAGAGATGGCATACTCCCAGGGTGGGGCTGAGCCAGGACTGCTTTAGTGAGCCTAAGAAGCACTTGGCCCTTAGGGGATCATAGCTGAGACAAAAGCAGGTGGATAGAGGATGGAACTTAGAGCCGAGGGTGAGCTCTAATCTCACTCGGCTCAGCACAGACTGCAGTCGTGACAGACGCACCAGCTCTGGACAACAGCACAGACTGGGGCTGAGTCACAGTTTCTGTGAACTCAAAACAGCACCTGTTCCACAGGAGAATGCAGCCAAGACAGAATCACATATTCAATGAAAATATAAGTGTCAGCAACATCCATCGGGGGCGGGGCTGGAACTGAGTGAACCACCCCAGCTTCCATAAACCACACAAGGTTGTCAGGCCTCAACTCCCCCTGCCAGATGGTGGCAGAGTGTGGAGGCCTGGCCAAGGAGACATAGATCTCGCTGTGACTCAGGCAGGCATAAACACTTAGAGGAGCATCTACTCATTGGAGGGAACTGGGTCACAACTCTGCAGGGTTACCAGTGATTGGGTGTGACAGAGGTACAAGGTGGGGAAGTAAGCATCAACCTTCCCAGACTAATTCATTTGCTGGGGGGGGGTCCTTCTGACTCCACAGAGTACCAGAATGAGTCATACTCGAGCTGCCAGCAGAACCCTAGTTGCCAGAGACCTTTTGAACTCTCCCACTTGAGACCAGGTGCTGACTAGAAGAATTAATATGGATATCTTGATTACACCAATCATCCAAGGACTATCCAAAGTGGTATGTTGGGTGTGTGGTTGTGGGAAGGTTTGATTTTCCTTTTCCAGTTGTTGCCCATGGGGGGAGGGGTGACTTAATTGCTGGTATTTCTCCACAGCTGAGACTTCAACCCAGAGTAACTGATTCACTAGGGTTGGACAAAGACCAGTTGAAAATAAGACAGAGCCACTTAGCCCCACCACACCAAGTAAGTCCCCAGTGTCTCAGGCCATAGCACTATATGGGTTCTTTGCAAAGCTCTAGGGGAAAAGGTACAGACACCAGTCCCACCTCTTGGGCAAAGGGCTAGTTAATCACTACTCCAGGGAATTCCCCAATCCAACTTCACCTTATCTGCTCATCTAGTCCAATATTGGAAAATAATCAAGGGGTGGAATCAGCAGAAAAATTCAGGTAACATAAATAACCAGAGTAGATCAACTCCCCCAAGTAATGATATGGTGGACAGAACTGAAGATCCCATTCATAAACAAATGGCTAAGATGTTAGGAATCCAATTCAGAATTTGGATTGCAAATAAGAAATAGAATAGAGGAAAAGTTAGAATTAAAAATTCAAGGAGCATTTCAAAAGTTGGCTCAAGAATTCAATAAATTCAAAGACAAAATCACCAAAGATTTTGACCCATTGAGACAAGAAGTTGCAACCCTCAAAGATCTGAGGAATACATTAGAATCCCTCAATAACAGAATGGAGCAAGCAGGAAAAAGGATTTCTGACATTGAAGACAAAGCTTTCGAGCGCTCTCAAACTCTCAAATAGGAAGAGAAATGGCAAGAAAAAATGGATCATTCTTTCAGAGACTTCTGGGATAATTAAAAGAGACCAATATTTGCCTTGTAGGAATTCCTGAAGGTGTTGAAGTGGCTTCACAAGGCACAGAGCCTCTTCTTCATTAGATTATGAAAGAGAACTTTCCATACATGCCAAGAGATTCTGATTTTCAGATAGCAGACAGAATCAGAACCACAGCACGACTCAATACGAGTAAGAGATCTCCTAGGCACATCATAATTAACTGCATTAAAGTTAACATGAAGGAGAAAATTCTGAAAGCAGCCAGACATAAGAAAACCATAAACTACAAGGGTAAGAATATTAGAATGACTGCAGATCTCTCTGATGAAACTTTTGAAGCTAGAAGAGGGTGGTCATTGACTTTTAATCTCCTAAAACAAAATAACTTTCAACCCAGGATCCTTTATCCAGCTAAACTGAGTTTCATTTATGATGGAGAAATTAAATACTTTAATGACATTCACATGTTGAAGAAATTTGCCATAACTAAACCAGCTCTCCATGATATTCTCAGATCTATCCTCCATAATGATCAGTGCAATCCCCCACCACAAAAGTAAACACGCTCGGAAACTTTTGATAAAATTCCAACTTCCACGGTGGTAAAAGGATTAAAAATGTCCAGTGGACTTTTGAAAAACTCAGTAACTCCAATTCTACCAGGCTTATCAATATTCTCAATTAATGTGAATGGCTTAAATTGTCCTCTAAGAGGCACAGGTTGGCTGACTGGATACAAAAACTCAGGCCAGATATCTGCTGCATACAAGAATTTCATCTCACCTTAAAAGATAAATATAGACTCAGGGTGAAGGGATAGTCATCTATATTCCAGGCAAATGGAAAGAAGAAAAAAGAAGGTGTTGCAATCTTATTTGCAGATACAATAGGCTTTAAACCAAAAAAAGTAAGGAAAGATAAGGATGGTCACTTCATATTTGTTAAGAGTAACATTCAACATGATGAGATTTCAATTATTAATATTTATGCACCCAACCAGAATGTGCTTCAATTTATAAGAGAGACTCTAACACCATGAGCAACTTGATATCCTCCAGTTCCATAATAGTTGGAGATTTTAATACTCCTTTAGCAATGTTGAATAGATCCTCCAATAAGAAGCTAAGCAAAGAAATTTTAGAGTAAAACTTAACCACTAAACAATTGGATTTAACGGACATCTACAGAACATTTCATCCGAACAAAATTGAATATACATTTTTCTCATCAGCCCATGGAACATACTCCAAAATTGATCACATCTTAGGTCACAAGTCTAACCTCAAAAAATTTAAAGGAATAGAAATTATTCCTTGCATCTTCTTGGACCATCATGGAATAAAAGTTGAACTCAGTAACAACAGGAATCTGCATACTCACACAAAAACATGGAAGCTAAATAACCTTATGCTGAATGATAGCTGGGTCATAGATGAGATTCCAAATTTTTGGAACAAAATGACAATTAAGACGTGAATTATCAGAACCTCTGGAATACTGCAAACGCAGTCTTAAGAAGGAAATTTGTAGCACTGCAAGCCTTCCTTGAGCAAATGGAAAGAGAGGAAGGTAACAACTTAATGGGACATCTCAAGCAACTGGAAAAGGAAGAACATTCCAATCCCAAACCCAGGGGAAGAAAAGAAATAACCAAAATTAGAGCAGAATTAAATGTAATTTACAACAAAAGGATTATACAATAGATCAATAAATCAAAAAGTTCGTTTTTTGAAAAGGTCAATAAAATAGATAAGCATTTGGCTAACCTAACTGGGAAAAAAAGAGTAAAACTTCTAATTTTATCAATCAGTAATGGTAAAACGAAATAATAACAGATTCCTCAGAAATTCAAAAAATCCTCAATAAATATTATGAGAAACTTTATTCTCAGAAATATGAAAATCTGAAAGAAATTGACCAATACATGGAAGCACAACATCTTCCAAGACTTAGCCAGAATGAAGTGGAAATGTTGAACAGGCCTATATCAAGTTCTGAAATAGCATCAACTATACAAAATCTCTCTAAAAAGAAAAGCCTGGGACCAGATGGCTTTACATCAGAATTCTACCAAACCTTTAAAGAAGAACTAGTACCTATATTACTAAACCTCTTCCAAAATATAGAAAAAGAAGGAACACTACCCAACACATTCTATGAAGCAAATATCACCTTGATCCCTAAACCAGGAAAAGGTCCAATAAGAAAAGAAAATTATAGACCAATAGCACTAATAAATATTGATGCAAAAATATTCAACAAGATTCTAGCAAACAGAATCCAGCAACACATCAAACAAATTATACACCATGACCAATTTGGTTTTATCCCAGGGTCTCCAGGCTGGTTCAATATACATAAATCTATAAATATAATTCAGCACATAAACAAATTTAAAAACAAAGACCATATGATTCTTACAATTGATGCAGAAAAAGCTTTTGATGATATCCAGCACCCTTTCATGATCAGAACACTTAAGAACATAGGCATAGAAGGGACATTTCTTAAACCAATAGAAGCCATCTATAGCAAACCCACAGACAATATCATATTGAATGGAGTTAAATTGAAATCATTTCTACTCAGATCAGGATGCAGGCAAGGTTGCCCATTGTCTCCACTGCTTTTTAACATTGTAACAGAAGACTTAGCCATCAAAATTAGGGAAGAAAAGGTGATCAAGGGTATCCATATAGGGTCAGAAGAGATCAAACTTTCACTCTTCACAGATGATTTGATTGTATATCTCGAAAACACCAGAGATTCTACTACAGAACTCATAGAAGTGATCAAGAAATACAGCAGTGTCTCAGGTAATAAAATCAACACTCATAAATTGTAGCCTTTATATATACTAACATTAGTCAACCTGATAAAACAGTCAAGGACCCTATTCCCTTCACAGTAGTGACAAAAAAGATGAAATATTACCTAACAGAAATATGAAAGATCTCTATAAAGAGAACTATGAAACTCTAAGAAAAGAAATAGCTGAAGATGTTAACAAATGGAAAAACATACCATGCTCATGGCTGGGAAGAATGAACATTGTTAAAATGTCCATACTACTCAAAGCAATATACAATTTTAATGCAATCCCTAGTAAAGCTCCATTGTCCATTGTCATACTTTAATGCAATCCCTAGTAAAGCTCCAATATTCCATTGTCATACTTTAAAGATCTCAAAAAAATAATACTTCATTTTATATGGAATCAGAAAAAACCTCAAATAGCCAAGACATTACTCAGAAATAAGAACAAAGCAGGAGGAATTACACTACCAGACCCCAGACTATACTATAAATTGATAGTGATCAAAACAGCATGGTACTGGCACAAGAACAGAGAGGTGGATGTATCGATCAGAACAGAGAATCAAGAGATGAACCTAGCTACTTACCCTCATTTGATCTTTGAAAATCCAATTAAAAACATTCAGTGGGGAAAAGACTCCCTATTTAACAAATAGTGCTGGGTGAACTGGCTGATGACCTGTAGAAGACTGAGACTGGACCCACACCTTTCATCATTAAATAAAATAGACTCACTGGATTAAAGATTTAAACTTCAGACATGAAACTATAAAAATACTAGAAGTAAGTGCAGGGAAAACTCTTGAAGAAATCAGCCTGGCAGATATTTTATGAGGAGGAGCCCCCAGGTAATTGAAGCAGCATCAAAAATACACTACTAGGACCTGATCAAACTAAAAAGCTTCTGCACAGCCAAGAACTCAGAAATGAAAGTAAGCAGATAGCCCTCAGAATGGAAAAAGATATTTGCAGGTTCTCTCTCTGACAAATGTTTAATAACCAGAATCCACAGAGAACTCAAATGTATTAGCAAGAAAGGAACAAGTGATCCCATGTCAGAGTGGGCAAGGTACTCAAAGAGAAACTTCTATGAAGAAGACAGGATAATGGCCTACAGATATATGAAAAAACGCTCATCATCCTTAATCATCAGAGAAATGCAAATCACAACTGCTTGAGATATCATCTAACTCCTGTAAGATTAGCCCACATCAAAAATCCCAAAACCAGAGATGTTGGCGTGGATGTGGAGAAAAGGGAACACTTCTACACTGCAGGTGGGAATGCAAACTAATACGGTCCTTTTGGAAAGATGTTTGGAGAAAACTTAGAGATCTAAAAATAGACTTACCATTTGATCCTATAATTCCTCTACTAGGTATAGATCCAGAAGACCAAAAATCACATTATAACAAAGATATTTGTACCAGAATGTTTATCACAGCCCAATTCATAAACGCTAAGTCATGGAAGAAGGCCAAGTGCCCACTGACCCACGAATGGATTAATAAATTGTGGTATATGTACACCATGGAATATTATGCAGCCTTAAAGAAAGATGGAGACTTTCTCTCTTACATGTTTACATGGATGGAGCTGGAACATATTCTTCTTAGCAAAGTATCTCAAGAATGGAAGAAAAAGTATCCAATGTACTCAGCTCTACTATGAAACCCAAGAAGAATGGGGAGGGGAAAGGGAGGGAAGAAGAGGGGGAAGGATGGGTGGAAGAAGAGGGGGAAGGATGGGTGGAAGGAGGGTAACTGATGGGATCAGAACTACTGTGCATCTTTACAAGGGTACATGTGAAATTTACTAGGTGTAGAATATAAATGTGTAACACAATAAAAGAAAATGCTGAGAAGGCTATGTTAACCAGTTTGATGAAAACATCTCAAATTGTATATAAAACCAGCACATAGTACCCCATGACCCCATGATTGCATTAATGTACACAGCTATGATTTAATTAAGAAAAATAAATAAATAAGACACCATGAAACTTTTGAACTTTTAACAAAACCGTGATCATAAAATTCATGGTACTAAATATATATATATATATATATATATATTGATTAAGATTGTATAAATATTCATGAGATGTTGTACATTTAACTATTCAACAAGAATGGTCACCTTTGAACAGACTAACCAAATGTTTGTTTCTTTGTACTCAAAACATGAATAATTTGATACAATGAAGTAATTTTACATAAATAATGTAAGTTATAAATGCCAATATCTTAAAGGTAAATTAAATTCTTTATTACACCTACATTTTAAAGTTTAATAAATGAAAATCATGAAAGCTTAAGAGACCAAATTTCATACTATTGTGTACTTTTTAAAATTCTTTGTACTTAGATTATGCTACAGAGTTAATTTTCTCTTTTGTCAAGGAAGAAATAAGAACATAACTTACTGCATTTTAATTAATAGCTGTCATGCAATTATAAATGTTCACCCCTCCCACTCATAAGAATTATTTTTTGTGGTCTAATATGCACTTTTAAAGTGTGAGCAGCTAAAATTGTAAGAATTTTTAATCCCCAGAGTTCAACTTGTCTCTCTGAATGTTCTAGTATAAAGTAAATCCAGGTGCCAAAGTCAAATTTAAGTATATTTATAGAGGACATACTAGAATGAGAGATTTAGTGTGCACACGCATCACGCATATACACACATACACACACACATACACATGCTTTATTTGTGTATTTCTGTATGTATATATATATATATATATATATGATTATGACATATTCAGATATATACACTCACAATTAAATTACAGTGCTAATTCTGGAATCCAGATGTTGGCAAAAAAGTTGTTTTTCACATTTTTAGGTCTATGATTTAATATTATATTTACCATTGTACACAAATGGTATATTATCTGTCCTCCCTATGGTACAATTAAATGTGTGTGCTCATGTCCAAGAGACAACTTAATATGCAGAATAAATAATGGATCGCCGATTGAACAGACACAAATAGACCACTTTATTAGATAATAGACTTGGTGCAATAAGTTAAAATTAAAGGTAATGTTTAAGTTAAATAGGGAATGTTTAATATAAAAAAGGACTAGTGCTTACGGATACATTTTATTGATAAGATACTATTTTGAGCCCCATTATTCTGTAAAGATATCGACATTTTTACTTTTTACTTTTATTCTCATTGGCCTTTACGGTATCCTCTAACTGAATCCCACTTAATGAATTGCCTAATTGTGTAATGAACTTGCTATTTGTTTAAAGTAAAAGGTATTTCAATAACAACTTTGTGAGGCATTTTTCAATTCATGATAGTAGTTACAAAAGATAATTGCTGCATTCACCAGTATTGGTGGTACAGGGTTTCTCCCACTCAGGACTGGACAGCGACTCCCATTTTCCAGGAGTAAGCACAGACTTTTTCTCACCAAAAACTGCCCTCTCTCAATACCTACTGTCGGGTTTTCCCTGAGCAGGAAGAACTCTTATCGGTTTGTTAAATATCCTCATTCAGTCACCAATCAACATTGAAGTCTGCCAAATCCTAGCTGAGTGTAACTCCTACAAAAAAGTATAAAAGCTCTTAGACAAAAGACTCACTGCAGTATTTCCCAGTTGGGTCCCCCTCTCTGCCAGAGGCATTGGTGCCTTTCCTCCCCCTATTCCTTTCCATCTTAATAAATCCTGTCTTATTGATGCAGGACAAGACAGCTCTACACTGCTGCCTTGGCCCTAGCGGTGCTAATGCTGTGACAGATGGAGAAACCAGCTTGAAAAAGAACCAACCACCTATGCGGAAAACACTGGTGCCTTGCTGTCTGCTCCTCGTGCACATCTGACTGGTCAATAACCTGTCAGTCTCCAGGGCCCAGGTCTTCATTGGATAACTGATGAAGACCCACCCCTAAAAAATTCCATATAAACCCACGGAGCAGAGAGCTCAGAGTCAGACTGCAGCACGACTTTGAAAAGAGAACATCTCAGATGCAGACATCGGAGAGGGAACAGGAAGAACTGTCTGTTTCCCTCAGAAGCAGAACTCGGCTAGACGGCTGGACAGCTGGATGGTTGGACATCAGAGAGGGAACAGGGAAAGGGCTGCCTGTTCCTTTCCAGAGCAGTCCTCCGCAGGACGGCAAATTAAGAAGAACTCAGGAGTAGATATCGGAGAGGGAACAGGAAGAGCTGTCTATTCTTCTCCCGAGCAGATCTCGGCTAAACCTCAGAGAGGGAGCAGGAGAGTTTGCTCCTCTCCTGGGTCCTCTTGCCTAAAGGTTTAGTTTTCTCTCTACTTATAATCTTCTTTCCTGTAAATAAAATCCTGACCTATCACTATTCTTCTTTCCTGTAAATAAATCCTGACTTACCACTACTCTTGTGGTCCACCGATTCCTTCTTCGAATCGTTTGAGACTAAGAACCTGAAATTCTGGTATCATTATCACTGGACTCTGTGGTCCATAAGTTCATTCTTCTGATCTCTGAGACCAAGGACCTACTGTAGGAAGAAATTCTGGTAACATTGGTGCAGACATTTTGCAAATAGCTGAAGCTGATCCTTGAAACATTTTTAACTTCATAAGAAATGATCACATAGGGGTGGCACCTGTGGCTCGAAGGAGTAGGGCACTGGCCCCATATACCAGAGGTGACAGGTTCAAACCCAACCCCCAGCCAAAAACGGGGGAAAAAAATGACCACACAGAAATTCTGAAGACCTTCAGGTTTGGGGATTTCTCACCTGTGGCAGGGTTACTGATGCCATTAACATGGACATAAGAGAGAGGTGGTTAGAAGTTCCACTAAAATAACATCAGGGAATGACAAATTAAAGGTAAGAGGTAATGACCCAGTAACTCACAGAAATAGATGACAGAGTTGCTACAGGACTATCTCTCTCCTTGGACTGTGCAATTAGATTTTTTGCACTTGAATAGTGGCTTTAATATTTGCTATTTAGATGTAATTTCATTCACAAATGACTTATTAGGTAGGTCATTTGGCAGTTTTCTCTCACTTGCATTATGTTATACTCCAGGGTTTCCTTGTTGTTATTATTTGTTTGCTTGCTTATATTCTATTTTTCTAGCTGGAATATATATACCTTATAGACATAGCAATGTTTATGTTCTATTCGTTGCTACATTTCAATGAATAAAACAATGCCTGGCATATAATCAGTTCTCAATATATTAGATTAATTGAGAGTGGATTAAGCAATGTGTAACATAAGCTGGGTTTTTCTCATTGTAAATTTCACATCACCTCTATAACCTAGAGATTAGAATTAATTTTGATAATGCATTTATAGTGAGTCCACAAAAACATGACACATGCCTAAAATGTGTTTTCTGGCAGCAGTAACAGCAATAGAAATAGTATTAGTAGGAGCATTGTAATAATAATAATGTTACGGAAATTTCCTTCTGTGGTAAGTAGCTCCTTGGTCTCAGAGATTCAAAGAGTGAACCCATGGACCACAGAGATCAGTGGTAAGATAGGATTTATTACATAGAAAGTAATAGGGAAGGAAGGAAAGGTAACAGCACCTCTGATTCAAATTTCCCCACTTGAATCATTAGCCTAGGAGATTTTTATACTGTTTTGGAAATTATACTTGGCCAGGATTTGGAAAACTTTAACGTTGATTAGTGACTGAATGAGGATATTAACAAATGAATGCAATTCCTCCTAGGATGGGAAAAAGAGGCAGGAGTCACACTAAAGAAGGGAGCTTAGTTTACATGAAACCTTGGAAAACTGCTTTTCCGCTGTATTCAGAGAGTGCAATTTGGGGAGAAAAATCTGTTTGTTTAGACCTGGAAAATGGGAGCCTTTATCCAGACCCAAATGGGGAACACAGTATCAGTAATAGTGTCCTAGTAGTAATTTTAGAAATATTTCTAAGAATGAGAAAAAGATAGCTAACTTTGTATTATGATTATTTTTTGTGTTTCAGATAAGTGGCATTTTATTTAAATTAACTAGTTATTCCCAGTGCTTCTATGTGTTCTGATGCTTTTGAAAACTAATTTATTGAGTTAAAATAACTTTTTTTGTAATAAGGATCTTTAAACAGACTATCTATAGTCAACTTTAGCATCTTTACAACTTTATGAAGGAGTCATTCCTATTCAGCAAACTTAAGGACATCACAGAGAATTAAAAATTAAAAGTCACACCAAGCTACATATGTATTTCTTAATTTTTAAAACAACTTTTGAGATATAATTGATTTGCAAAAAAACTGTACATGTATAATGCACATGATTAGATGAGTTTGAATATATGGACCCACCTATGAGACCATCATTAGAATCAAAGTAATAAACATAACCTTGGCTTCCAGAGTTTCCTTTTTCCCCTTGTTTTTGTTTAGTTTTATTTATGGTAAGAACATTTAACATGAAATCTACCTGATTAATAGTTTTTCTTAGTGCACAAAATAGTATTGTTACCTATAGGCACTATATTGTACAGCAGACATCTAGAAGTTATTAATCTTGCATAATTAAAATATATGGATTTGAAGTCAATATTATTAAAATGTGAATACTACAAAAGCAGTCTACAGATTAGGTGTAATTCCTATTTAAAAAAAATCCCAATGGCATTTTTTAAAGAAAAAAATCTTTAAAGTCTTATGCAACAAATATCTAGATTTGGTAATATCCTTCTGTGGGTATTTTTAAGAATTCTCCAATCAATTCTATATTTGAAGCCATGTCAGTGCAGAAACAGAAGATGGTGGTCATGGTTCTTAATTTTTAGAGAAATTCTCAAAAAATTTCCTAACAGTTCTGTTTAGTAAATAAAGTCCAAAGGATATCATATATAATTATTTCCTAATTAGTTCTTTTTGAGCATATAAGATATATGAACTGAAATTATAAATAATTTTTAACCACAACTACATACTAATTGGAGGTGTGCTTAGTGATGATACCAGAGTTTCATCTTCAGTAGTTTCTTGGTCTCAATGATTCAAAAAATGAATCCATGGACCATAGAACAGTGGTAAGACAGGGTTTATTTACAGAAAAGAAAAGAATACAAAAACACCAAAGCTCTTGGCAGCAAGAACCCAGGTTGGGGAACAAGCTCTCTCGCTCAGTCTCTCTTTCTTTCTCTGGGCTCTTTGTCCAGGGTTCTATATAATCACTCGGGGCCCTCTGTAGTTACATTTAGCCCAACTCAGCAGCAAATGAATGGTCACAATCCCTTTGAGTCCCAGGCCTAGGATACTTACATGAAATTGACCAGGCCTAGAAAATGGTGGGTTCCCTCTTCAGCAAGTGCAAAGAGAGGGAGACCTAAGATGCTGGTGTCTCTCCAGCAGTTGTCTGGCCCCTGGAGCCTCCTAAGGGGCCCCACTGCCTACCCTCCAGCCTGCTGGTTCCTCTGCCAGCTGCCACCACACCAACACCACCTGGAGGTGTCAGGTCCACCCCTTTGCTCCACCGACCTGGCTCGGGAACCACCTGTCCTGAATCAGTGGGTGTACATAATTGCTAAGCCTTAGAATCACACTGGACAGCACTATGCTCCTTTACTCTTTCACAATGACTTTGCACTAGTGTTTCACTTTATCACAGCACCTGCCAAAACTTGACTTTGCCTAGATGTAATGTGAACAAAACCACCATGAAGCTGCAAACTATTTAGAGTTTTTTGGTTGCACAGTGTCTGATATATGTCAAGTATTGCTGTTTCCTTAAAAATGTTAAAATAACACTGTGGTGGGTGTCTGATATATGTCAAGTATTGCTGTTTTTCTTTAAAATGTTAAAATAACACTGTGGTGGGCAGCTCCTGTGGCTCAAAGGAGTAGGGCACCGGCCCCATATGTCAGAGGTGGTGGGTTCAAACCCAGCCCTGGCCAAAAACTGCAAAGAAAAAAAAAAAAAGAAGAAGAAGAAAAGAAAATAACACTGTGGCACCATATGATTTTGCTATAGCTTCTCCAATGACAGTTTGGAGCTCCTCATTCTAAAAATAAATTTCGCATAAGAGTAAGTCACTGTAGTTGAAGACTTGAAATCAGGCATTAAGGAGAAAACCTCAACATGGGAAAAGGCATTCTAGAAAGACATTCTGATGTGAGGAAAGGCACAGAGGTCAGTAAGTAAGGCAATCTTTATAAATGAATTGTGAGTTTGTTTGTTTTTTTAACCAGATTATATATATACCTTCAAGCCCATTCCTCCATACTTGACTCACATAGCATTTTTAAAATATTTGCATCGCATACAATAACTAAGAAAATGCCATGAAGGCTATGTTAAACAGTTTGATGAAAACATTTCAGATTGTATATGAAACCTGCACATTGTACCCTTTGATTGCACTAATGTACGCAGCTATGATTTAATAATTTAAAAAAAAAAAAGAGAGAGAGAGAGGCTTAGGGAGGCAATGAGAAAACACACCCAATTGACACCTGACTCCATAGAGGGTCAGATTATTTTAAAAGAGAAATTTATCCCTCAAGCAGCCCCAGACATTCAAAGAAAACTCCAGAAATTGGCTATAGCCCCAGACCATAACCTGGAGAATCTTCTTAAAATGGCCACTACGGTCTTTTGTAACCAAGATCTGGAGAGAAAGGAGGAAAAA
>CAUYRH010014734.1:0-64298 GCA_963574655.1 Perodicticus potto
ACATCTGGCACCCTAGCCAGCTCAGCGGAGCTGGTGGACCTGCCGCCTCCTCCTTGGTGGTGTTGGTGCTGCGGCAGCCAGCTGAAGAGCCAGTGGGCTGGATGACAGGCAAGGAGGGGGACCTACAACGCCCACCAGAGGCTCCAATAGCCAAAAAGCCTGGACAGCTGCTGAGCAGACACCTGTGCCTTGTTGTCTCCTTCACTTTACACTTGGGACTAAAGTGGAACCCCCATTTCCTATGCCTAGGTCAGTTTCTTGTTAATTTCCTAGGCCTGAATTCCATGGATGGACTGTGTCCATTCATTGATACACTCATTCACCTTGCCCCCAGCGGGGCGGAAGGGACTGTATTCATTCATTTCCTGGCCAAAGAACCCATACACCTATATATACCCTGAGGCTAGAGGCCCAGAGGAGGAGACAGGGAAAGAACGGGAGAGGAATGGAGAGAGCTTCTCTCTCCCCACTTGAAATCTCTCCCTCTACCAGGAGCTTTGGTGTTTTCTGTATTCTTTTCTGTAAATCAATTCTGTCTTACCACGGAGGGATGGGGGGGGAGATAATGTAATGAAGAATAATAAAATACATGTATTTAAAAAAAATAAAATAAAATAAAATTATAAACTTGTGCTCTGCAAAAGACACTGTCCAGGGAATGAAGACAAGTCACAATCAGGAAGAAAATATTTGCAAAAAACGTATCTGATGAAGGATTTGTACCCAAAATATACAAAGAACTCTTAAAACTCAACAATAACAAAATAATCGACCCAAATAAAAAATGAGCAAAAGAGTTGAACAGACGTAGAAGATACACAGTGGCAAACAAGCACATGAAAAGATGCTTAACATCATGTCTTTAGAGAACTACAAATTAAAACAACAATGAAACATTCCAACACACGTCTTATAATGGCCAGAATCCAGCATAACTTGTTTTCAAGTGTATAGTTTGGAAGTCTTAAGAACTTTCACACTGTTGTACAATAGATCTCCTGAACTTCATTTTTCTTGCAAAACTGAAACTCTATGCCCATTGAACAACTCTCTGTTTTCCCTTCTCCTCAGCCCCTGGCAACAATCTTTCTACTGTTTCTGTGAATTTAACCACTTCAGTTATCTCCGATAAGTGGAATCATACAGTACTTGTCTTTTTGTGACTTGCTTGTTTGGCTTAGCATAACGTCCTCAAGGTTCATTCATGTTGTAACATGTGACAAGATTGCCCACATTTTTTTTAATTTAAAAATAAGCATTAATGTTTTTAATTAGTGCAACTATGCTATGCTGGTTAATTGTCCCACCCCAGTGGCTTCCCTGTCAAGTCATCTGTTCTCCATTGTTCTCCCCCTGCTCTGAGTCCCAGGAGGCCGGTCTCTGTGTCCTCACCTGTGTCTTTTGGTTTCTGTTTGGAAAGACCACAGGAGACTGCAGGGCCAGAGGTCTCTCTGTTTTCCTCCACACGTCCCTTCTTGTCTTCCTACTGTCCAGGCAGGAGCTGCTTTTTACTCTCTTCTCAGCACCAGCTCCTTGGCTACCTCACTCTGCTCTGCCCCTCTGGCTATCCCACCTGCAGCCCCTTGCCCCTCAGCCTAGGAGCAAGAATGACTTCCCGCTGATGCTAGGCCTGGCCTGCTCTTCACTATCCTTTTTTGTTTGTTTTTTCAGTTCCTTTAACCTTGCCCAGACCTTGGTAAATAGTGCCTTCATTAAACCCCTTTGAGTATGCCATCTGTTCATATGCTTCCTGCTAAGATCCTGAGTGGACAGATGCAGATATTAAAAAAAAAAAATTCACAGTGTAGAAGGCTAAGAAGTGAAAAATAAAATCTGTGTTTACCTTCCTAGTCCTTTACTCCATCCCATCCCATGTATAGCTGCCATTCCACTGGGTGCATCCTTTTTCCTGGGCGAGCTCTGATTAGTTTGAGACAATCATGTTGAATCCTTTTCCCTTGCCAGTAGCTGGTTCAGACACCCAGGCCTCAGCCATCAGCACAGGACAGTTCTGTCTCCCCAGGACACGTGAGTCACTGCCATGACCCAGTTCGGGGATGCGACACGCAAGCAAAAATATGCTGGTGGGTTTCCCCTCTGGTGAACAGAGCTTCGATAGATGAACCCCACCTGTGAAAACAGTTTGAGGCAGAGTCAGCCGAGGAAGCTGAGCCATGAGAATCACAGAAACAGAGTCAGGCCTCTGGATGAAGCCACTATTATTGCCAAACCTAAATGCATCCAGCCTCCTCACTTCCAATTAAGGAACCTGACAAATTTCATGATTTCCTATTTACTCGCCACAAAAGCATCCTAACCAATACATACATATGTGTACAGTAGGATACACATACCCAAATGGGATCATACCATATCTAATGCACTACAAATCTCTTTTTTCACTAAATGTTGTATCTTGAACATTTTTTTTCCAAGTAAACACATTTAGCTTTGCTTCATTATGTAAGTACTGGATAGTATTTTGTGGAAAGAAAACACCATCGTTTATTTACCCTTTCCTCTAACAAGGAATACTTAGGTCATTTGCAGTTTTTCCTTTTAAAAACAGTGGCATACATTCTGTCTGTATTGATACGGCGATAAAAGAAATTCTTAGTGGAATTACTTGGTCAGAACTCCATGAATTTAACGTGTTCGTACATATTGCTATATTTTCTTCTGAAAGGTTTTGTCAATTTGTACTCTGCAACCTCATGAGAGAACTTCAACAACAAAAATTACACTCCCACAAAGAATACAGGAATACACCTATTTCTTCACATCTTTGCCAAGACCGGGCACTACAGAAAGGTTAGATCTTTGGTAATTATATGACAATTGCATTTCCTTCATATATTAATATTTTCATTTTTGAGTGAGGTCAAAGCATTTTTATGTGCTGTCTTTGATAAGCAATTCATATTCTTTGGCCCACTTTTCTATTTTCTATTTAATTGAAATTTTTCTTACTGATTTGAATTAGCACTTTGTATAGTTTAGTTTGTTTTTGTTTTGTTTTTTGTTTAGAGACAGTCTAACACTGTTTCCCAAAGCCGGAGTGCAGTGACATCATCATAGCTCACTGTAGCCTCAAACTTCTAGGCTCAAGCTATCCTACCACCTTAGGCTCCCAAATATCTAGGACTACAGATGAATACCACTATGCCTGGCTAATTTTGTTTTACTTTTATGTTTTGTAGAGACAGGGGTCTTGATATTTTGCCCAGCCTGGTTTTGAACTCCTGGTTTCAAACCATCCTCCCATCACAACCTCCCAAAGTACTGGAATTACAGGCGGTGTAGTTTTTTAAAATGGCTATTTATTATACCTTTTATATATTTTGCTCACCACTTTTATCAATCTTCTTAACATTTTTTGTTTTTATGTTTTTTACATTACTTTTGTCCACATTTTTCATGGCAAAGTTTCATGCAATTTACTGTATTAATGTTTTCTTTAATCATCATAGAATATTATTTTATGCCTTATGTTCTTCCCTCACCCCGAGACTATTATTTAAATTCACTATTATTTTCTTTTAGTGATGCATATTTACACTTAAATTTTGACCCAAATTAAACATATTTGCTCTATACAAATCTATGTTCTTCACATTTTTTTTATAATTAGCATATATCACTATTGGAATTTTTTTTAATGTGGTACTAGCTAATGTAGTACAGATACATCTTTCTATGAAAATCTTGACAAGAGCTAAAATAAAAATACATAACAGATGTAATTTGAAATACATCAATCTGGCAAAAGAATGAAACTAGGCTTTCCATATATTACGATGAAATTTGAAAGATCACCATATGTGTACCCTACTCTGGGATCATAGAACTGCTCTTCCGTGTGTACACACTGTTCAGCACAAGAGGCCTACCAGCTTGGTATTGGTGGTCACGCCTCCTTGGTTAGGCTTGGTATCAATCCGCAGAAAGAAAGGAAGAAGGAAAGAGAAAGAGTAGCAAAGAAGTAAACTGGGAAGCATGATCAACATTGACCTCCAGGCAGGAACACCACTTTTTGAAATGCCTGGACTGCCAGAGAGTACAATTTATTTCTCAATAAATAAATAAATAAATAAATGCATTTATTATTTCTTCCACCCCAAGAAAGCTCTTCAAAGTCCCCTACATCTCCAGTACACACCCTCAAGGTGTCTCCACTGTGTACAAAGTAAGAGTGTAGATTCTGGAGCCAGACTGCCTGGTTCACACTGGACACTGCTGCTTATCAGCTTAGCATTCTGCTTGAGCACCTCTGGGTCTCAGTCTTCTCACCCGTAAAATGGGGCTAATAATAATACTTTCCTTGTGAGGATGTCCTGTGAATGGATTAAAGATAATAAATTTAAAGCACTTTGCATGGGGCCTAGAATATAACAGTGTTTAATAAATATTAGCTCCTATCTTTATTAGGGACAAGTTAAGTCTATCTGAGCCATAAGTCTATTGCAGAAATCCAAGGGAATACCAGAAGATTAGGCATTATTATAGGTCCCAATTTTGCTGTTACTTGGCAGGTTTGCAAAGACCATACAACTTCTGCCTTCCTATTTTCCTGTGTATAATGTGTGGATAATTAGTTTCCCTTTATAGTTAACTACTAATTGTAAAAAAAGTAAATAAGCAATTTGAGGGCTTCTATTATTGGGTCTTATTCACCTGATTTAAAACACACTGTTTTTTCTTCAACTGACTCAGAGCATTAGTCACTGGTATTGTTCAATAAAGTAAGAGAGAGTTATTGAATCATTTCACACCTGCTTACAGATGCTAAGATCCTACTGTATAATGACAAAAAAGAGCTTAGTCACACTGGAAGGCAAAGGCAATGAAGTTGAGGGAAAGGAAAAGAGTCTTACTTTGTAAACTGTGCAACTGGGGTGCTTTTTGTGGTAATTCTTCTCACAATAGCCCCTGTAAAGTTCTTTCTTCAACTGATAGTTGTCTTAAGAAGTTCTCCTCCCATACAAAAACAAACTAAAAACAGCAAGCTCAAAAACAGGACCATTGGGGCCTTTTTTTTTTTTTTGAGACAGAGTCTAGCTCTGTTGCCCCAGGCTAGAGTGCCATGGCCCCAGCCTAGCTCACAGCAACCTCAAACTCCTGGGCTCAAGTGATCCTTCTGCCTCACCCTCCTGAGTAGGTGGAACTACAGGCATCCACCACAGTGCCCAGCTGTTTTTTCTGTTTTTGGTAGAGATGTGTTCTCACTCTTGCTCAGGCTGGACTTGAACTTCTGAGCTCAAGAGATCCTCCCACCTCAGCCTCCTAGAGTGCTGATATTGGGGCCATTTTAGAACACTATGTATACATCTGCAAGTTCCCCCTACAATTAAAATGCATACATTTATTATTTTATTCCTTTTATTGCGGTGCTGAATTCTTGTGCTCTTTTCTTATACATCACTATTTTATTCTTTGGTGTATTTATTTTGCCATTTGCTTTATCTAGTAGGCCTTCTCTTTCAATGATCATTTCTTTTAATTTTCAAAATTAATAACTGATTCTTATATAAAATTGCCTCCTCTTATGTTACAGTATCCTTTCATCTAAGGTTTTTTAATTACAGTTCATTTGAAATCTTATTTGCTCTATTAACTGTCTCCTTGGGCATCCATGCTTATATTTATTGTCTGTCCTTTGTGTCGGTTTTCCTTAAAAGACTGGTGATTCTGTTTGCTGCTTGTCTTTGTGATTAAATATCCTTGCTTGTGGGAGATGATTGTGATGTCAGGAGCCTGCCCCTGGCCATGCGGATGGGCCATGGCAGAGATGGAGAGAGAAGAAGCCAGTGTATCTATTTATGTACTATGCTCCTTCGGAGGGCCACAAACTATAGTAAATCCTAAGGCTTTTCCTTTCCTTCCCTCCAAGAGCTAAACTTTGCCGCAGTAGGATTACTATCATCCCCATCTAAAAGTCATACTCTGGAGAATGTCCCTGTCTTTCTGAACTATATGTCCTAGAGGTCAGTGTTCTTACTGCCTTCTGCTTAGAAAGCAGTTGACAAAGAACTGTCCTGCTCCTTTATCCAATGCCTTGAATAGGGGTGGGGAACCTGCTGCCTTTAGGGTGCGTGTGGCCTTCTAGGTACTAGTGCAGCCTTTTGACTGAATCCAAATTTCACAGAACAAATCTTTTTATTTTCAATAATACTTTTTTGTCTTGTATATTTTCATTTCTTTTTATTTTATTTTTTACATTCTTCGGTGGGGGGGAAGAGTCTCACTTTCTTGCCCCCAGTAGAAAGTAGAGTCCTGTGGCTTTATAGCTCACAGCAACCTCAAACTCTTGGGGTCAAGTGATCCTCTTGCCTCAGACTCCCAGATAGATGGGACTATAGGTGCCTGCCACAATGCTTAGCTAGTTTTTCGAGACAGAGTCTCACTCTTGCTCAGGCTGGTCTCAAACTCGTGAGCTCAGGCTATCTACCTGTCTTGGCCTAGGATTACAGGTGTAAGCCACTGTGCCCAGCTATTTTTACTTTATTTTTTAAATGAATATAATTTAAAATACCAAAGTGCCTGAGTTCTAACTTCCCCCACCTGATCGGTGCCACTACTGCATAAGGCTGGTGGGAGAGAGTTTATGGGGATTGAGCACTCTGATCTGTTATCAGCTTTTTTTTTTTTTTTTTTTTTTGGCTGGGGTCAGGTTTGAACCTGCCACTTCCGGTATATGGGGCCAGCGCCCTACTCCTTTGAGCCTCAGGCGCCGCCCCTGTTATCAGCTTTTGACAACAGTGCACTGAGTTTCTGTTTGAAGTGGAATTTGTAAATAGTTGCATAGTCAACAGAATATTTTAACTCTGTCTGCTCAACAGCCCATCATGTCAAAGAAGAGCAAGAGAACAAGGAAGGAGGAAAACCTTTTCAAAAGAGGATTAAGAATTGCAATATTATCTTGTTTCTAGGAAAGATAGGACGATTTGCTTGTTTTGTGATACTGCAATATCAACATTAAAGAAATTCAATGCTCATCTGCAGTATAACACTCCTAAGGACCATAGATATTTTAAAGTAGAGGAAGAGGCATGAAAGGTTGTATTGCAGAAATTAAGAAATGAAAAAGCAAATACAATTCTTTCAAGCAGCAATAAGACCTGGACATAATGTCACTGAAGCAACTTATAAAGTAGCTTATATACTGGGGGCAGTGGGGAAGGAAGCTACTCAGTGATGTAGAAATTGTGAAAGAATGCATTGTTGAAGTTGTGGGATGCTTGGACACTGATAATGTTTCAAAAAGTACACACAGTGGATGGCTCAGCGCCTGTAGCACAGTGGTTATGGCACCAGCCACATACACTGAGGGTGGCAGGTTAGAACCCGGCCCTGGGTGGGCTAAAACAGTGATGACCACTGCAAAAAAAAATAGACAGGCATTGTGGTGGGCACCTGTGGTCCCAGCTAATTGGGAGGCTGAGGCAGGAGAATCGCTTGAGCTCAAGAGTTTGAGGTAGCTGTGAGCTGTGATGCCACAGCACTCTACCAAGGGCGACATAGTAAGACTGTCTCAAAAAAATAAAATAAAATAAAATACACACAGCTGCCTCTTTCAAGGAGAAAGATACCTGATCGACAGCATAAATTAGCCTTCAATTTAACAGGACAACTTCATGCAGTACTTCAAAAGGTAAATATATATCATTCAATCACTTTAGATGAATCAACTGATACTAATGACTTGGCAAGATTTTTACTTCATTCGGATCATAACAGAAGATCTTCTTTGCTGTAAAGAGTCCCTTGCTTGGGCGGTGCCTGTGACTCAAGGAGTAGGGCGCTGGCCCCATATGCCAGAGGTGGTGGGTTCAAACCCAGCCCCAGCCAAAAAAACTGCAAAAAAAAAAAAAGAAGAGTTCCTTGCTTGGGGTACTCTTAGGAACAGGACATGAGGAATAGATATCTTCAACAATTTTCAAGATAAATGTCATGAAGTTGGACTGAATTTTGTAAATTTAGGAGCATGTGTAAGACAGTGAGCCTCCCATGGCAGGAAAGCATGAAGAGTTTATTGCACAGATATAAAAGTATTAACAGGTCCAGATGTTCTCCTTTCTTTTCACTGTGTCTTGCATCAGCAAAATCTCTACCTAAAGACTACTATTTTAAGTGACACTTTGCAACAAGTTATAAGTATTGCTAACTATATTGGTGCCAATGGTACGGGGCATCATCGGTTTCATAATATACTAAAATTAAATGATGAGGTATTCAGTATGGATTTGCTGAATCATTCTAAAGTGTATTGGCTATGGCAGGGACAGGTATTAGCCAAAATTTTATCTTTGTGAGAAGAGGTAGTTAAATTTTATGAAGAACAGAGTAAGTAATGTGAATTATTGAAAGAAGATTGCTGTAGGAATGTAATAACATGTCAAATTGAATATTTTTTTCTTTCTTTCTTTTTTGCTTTTCTTTTCTTTTTTCTTTCTTTTTTTTTTTTTTTTTTTGAGACAGTGTCTCACTTTGTTGTCTTGAATAGAGTGCAGTGGCGTCATGATAGCTCACAACAACCTTAAATTCTTGGGCTCAAGAGCTCCTTCTGCCTTGGCCTCCCTAATACCTGAGACTACAGGCAGCCGCCACAGGGCCTGGCTAATTTTCTATTTTTAGTAGAGATGGAGTCTTGCTCTTGCTTCACTAGGCTTGGCCTCCCGGAATGCTAGGATTACAGGTCTGAGCTACCACGCCCAGCCTGAATATTTCTTTGCAAGTAAAACTAAGTCTATTTATGATATGTAGGGAAAAAAAGAGAAGAGAATAAAATCCAAGCAAGCATTTCAAGAAAAGCTACCTTTTAAAAAAGTAATTCTTCAAGAAGAAATTTCAGATGAACATTTTCCCTGCTTAGCAAAGGTCATTGATGAGCAGGATGATACATGTAAAACACTCGAAGAATACGCAGCTGTCATAGACCTATTTATTAATTTGAGAACACAATGAAAGGTTCGTAGACTTTGAGAATCATGACATCACACTCAACTTAGCATTTCAGCCTCACCTAGTTGATATCACCAAGGCATCTAAAGAACTACAGATGGAATTGACTGAGCTCTCAGTAGATGACATTTTAAAGTCATTGTTTGATGCTAAGAAAGATCCAACTAAAATATTGAAGAATATAGTAGAATACTCATTCCTTCAGCAAAATGTCCAAAAAAATGCTTTTTTGCAGGGCGGCGCCTGTGGCTCAGTGGGTAGGGCACCGGCTCCATATACCAAGGGTGGCGGGTTCAAACTGCAACAAAAAAATAGCCAGGCACTGTGGGAGGCACCTGTAGTCCCAGCTACTTGGGAGGCTGAGGCAAGAGAATCACCTAAGCCCAGGAGTTGGAGGTTGCTGTGAGCAGTGATGCCACAGCACTCTACCAAGGGTGATAAAATGAGACTCTGTCTCTCCAAAAAAAAAAAAAATGCTTTTTTGCTTTCAACCATGTATTGCTGTGAATCTACATTCTCCTACCTAACCCAAATTAAGATGCCCTTGAGGTCACAAATGACTGATACCCACCTAGAGAATCAGCAGAAACTGTGGACTTCCATTCAAATGCTTTCAACAAAAAGCCGACTCAACAAAGTTATTAAAAGGTTAGTTAACTTTAAGATTAATAAAGTCTTCATTTTTAGAAATTATTAAGTACACAGTAGTTGAATTTTTACAAAATAATGTACATTTTAAGTATATCTAATTAAAGTTTATTGAATGTGACCTGATTTGATTACAGCTAAGTTAACACAGTCTTCCAACATGAAAAGTTCCCCCCCAGCTTAAAACATCTAATTTCTAAACGATAAGCTGAATGTAAAACTTAGAACATTTGAACACTCTCTGAACCTCTCCTACCGGTAAAGTCTCTAATACACTAGGTTTTTGTGTTGTTTTTTTTTAATTAATAAAGTTTACTTTTTAGAGCAGTTTTAGGTTCACAGCAAAATTTAGCCAAAATGCAGAGAATTCCTATATACTTTCCCTGCTCAAATGCCATATCTGGCCTTCCCTACATTTACAACAGTGTGGTATATTTGTTATGACCTGCACTAGATTTTACACTAGCTTTTAAATTAAGGTTTGCTCTGTTAATCTGATAATATAAGAGACTGACAATTAAGTTCATGAACTCATCCTAGAAAAAGTGCTATATATCCCATTGCTGAATCTCACCAAGGTCACCCTCAGGAAGCCATGAGTGGATGCCAGTGCCTAGTCCATCCTTCAAAGTGATTTTGGAGCTCTTTTTCTGGAATGACCATCAGAGCTGTCATTGTGTTTGTATATTAGCCTATGATAAGGTAGCATGGTTTTATTTTTTCTTCTTTTTTTAAATAGCTCTTTATTGAGATATAAATTGCATTTAACATACAATTCACCCATTAAAAGTAAACAATCCAGTGGTTTTTAGTATGTTTACAGTTGTACAATCTCACCACTATCAACTTTGGCACATTTTCATCCCCTCCAAAAGAAATTCCATGACGATTAGACCCAGAATAACCAAAGCCATCCTGAGAAAAAATAACAAAATTGGAGGAATCATATTACCTGACTTCAAATTATACTACAGAGCTGTAGTAACCAAAATATAGTGGTACTGGCATAAAAATACATACATAGACCAATGGAACAGAACAGAGAACATGGAAACAAATCCACATATTTATAGTGAACTTCAACAAAGTTGCTGAGAACATACAATAGGAAAAGTTCTCTTAAAAAAATCCTACTGAGAAAACTGGATATTCCTATGCAGAAGAATGAAGCTAGACCCCCATCTCTTGTCATATGCAGAAGTCAAATAAAAATGGATTGAAGACTTAAACATAAGATGAAAAACTATGGTGCTACTAAAAGAAATCATTGGGGAAATGGTTCAGCATATTGGTCTGGGAAGGATTTCTTGAATAATACCCCAAAGCGACATGGGACACATGAGATCAGATTAATGTAAAAAGCTTCTGCACAGCAAAGGAAGCGAGCAACAAAGTAAAAAGACAAGGGAGAAAACATCTGCAAACCACCCATCTGACAAGGGAGTATTAACTAGAAGACACATGGTGCCAAAAGATGTATGTACATTTTAAGAAAGGAAATAATTGTATAAAAATTATAATAGTATATACTAATAACAACAGATGAATACAAATCATGTTGAGCACCTCTTGTAATTACAGAAGTTCAGTGTGACTTGAATATTATAAATTTAATACAGTTTTCTCTTTTAAAAAATTGTGTATACATTTTTTGGCACCCTCTGGATACAAGGAGCTCCAACAACTCATTAGGAAAGAACCAAATAATCCAATTTAAAAATGGGCAAGGGATTTGAATAGACATTTCCTCAAAGAAAAGATATAAATGGCCAACAGATATATTAAACAATGCTTAACATCATTGGTTACCAGAGAAATGCAAATAAAAACTACAATGAGATACCAGTCACCCCAGTTAAAATGGCTTTTTTCAAAAAGATAAGAAATAACAAATGCTGGCCAGAATGTGGAGAAAGGGGAACCCTCATCCACTTTTGGTAGGAATGTAAATTAGTGCAAACACTATGGAGAACAGTATGAAGGTTCCTTAAAACTAAAAATAGAACTACCACATGACCCAGCAATTCCACTGCTAAGTATGTGTCTAAAGGAGGGGAATTCAGTATATTGAAAAGATACATGTGCGCCCATGTGTACCACGGCACTGTTCACAATGGCCAAGGTTCAGGATCAACCAAGTGCCCATCAACAGATGAAAAGATAAAGAAATTCTATCCATATACACAATGGGACATTACATAGCCATAAAAAAAGAATGAAATCTTGCGATTTGCAACAACATGGATGGAACTGGAGAACATCATGATAAGTAATGAAGTAAGCCAAGCACAGAAAGATAAATCTCTTATGTTCTCCATCATATGTGAAAATTAATATCAAAAACAATTGATCTCATGGAGATAGACAGCAGAATGATGGTTAGCAGAGGTAGGGAAGGGTACTGGGGAGTGGGGTATAAAGTAGGGGTGGATAATGAGTGCAAACATATAGTCAGTTAGAATGAACAATGTTTGATAGCATAACAAAGTGACTATAACCAACAGAAAGTCAGGATAGACTTTAAAATAACTACGAGTGGAATGGGAATGTTCCTAACACAAAGAAATGATACATTCCTGAGGTGCTAGATACCCCAATTCCTCTGGTTTGATTAATTCACATTGTATGACTGTATCAAAACATCACATATACCCTATAAATATCAGGGGATACAAAAAATATATATATATACACACACATTTTAAGAGATCTTATTGGAAGTAAAATAAGAATCTTTCCCCCAAAGAATAAGAATTGTAGGAAAAATGGATGTGCGTAGCATGTCTAGGTCCACTTGACGGTAATGGTACCTTTAATTCAACTTTGAAAAGTAATACATAAATAACATTTCTTAAAATGTGTATACATTTTTTGGCACCCTCTATATATACAACTATTTCCCATAATAATAAAAAATAAAAAGAAAATTTTAAAAGTGTTTGTGGCCAAGTGAATTTTCCCAATCTGTCTACAATAACCAAACTAGTTTACATTTTCTTCTTTGACTTGCCTACATTGGGAGGTAACAGCTTTGTTCTTCCCCTTGATTCTGGCTGGCTGGCTTTGTGACTCTAGCAGAAGTGTTTATATGCGACCTGTAAGGTTAGATTATACAATGCAGTAGAGCTTCGCTTGGGTTCTGTTTTTTTATTTTGGGGGGGGGAGGTGCTGTAATTCGGATTGCTTGGGCTCTTTGGATGATCCTATGTTAAAAGTTGAGCCACCATGCTGTCAGGAAGCCTGGGGAGTATGTGCGGAGGCCTGAGTGGAGCACAGCTGACATCTCCAATCCCAGTAATTTCTCAGGGAGGCTCCGCATTTTCACCCTCTGCCCCAACCGGTGGCGCTGGTCTCCGCCTCTCAAATTCTCTGATCTGTCAGCAGACTCAGTCTTTTAGGGGTGTCCTGTGTGACAACAGCAGGATTCTGCCTATAGTTAATTAAAAGCTACCTTTGGTATCTAATATGAAACAAAAGAACTCTATGGAATTGACCTAGTGGTAAAGTGACATTGGCTTCAAACCCACAAGAAAACTCTAAGAACTCCTAAATAAAACCTCCTTCCATTTTCTCATCAAGAATTTGAGACTGCTCGAATTTCAGTAAAGCCCCAGTTGAACAAAACTTCCTTCCTATGAAATGCCAGTCAACTGAAACCTAAAAATGGCCCGCGGCTGCACAGGCAAGGCACGCCACTTCTCCGCTCGCAGAGCTTCCTACTGGACAGTGTGGGCAGGTCACTCTGGAACCAGCTGGGCCCCTAGGGGAACCGGAGATGGATGTGAGGGCGTTGCTGCTTTTCAATTTTTTTTTTAATGGTTTCTTTGTTTCCTTTCGTTTTTAAAACCAGGAAAGCAGCCTTCATTTTCAAGGTCATTAGCTCCATCCCAGGTCTCTTCTTTTCACGACCATATTGTTTAGTTTTTTTTAACCTGGAAAAAAACTCAACCTCAGATGTAATGTTTATCTTTCAAAATAGCAGCTGAAGAAAAGCACAGGATGTGTGAGACTAAAAACACTCTCTTGGCTTCCTCTCCGTTTTTTGTAACTGTCCTCGGGTCCTTCCCAGGAGGAGACTGGTGCAGCGTATGGAAGCGGCGTTCTGCAGTGTGTTAGGCCGGGAAGCGCACGACAGGACGGCGGCATCCTCGTAGGAACACGGCCTCCTGCTCCGTGTGTGTCTGCAGGGGGTCGAACTCAGTTTAGCAGTGTTCTTCCCTATCTGGTTTTGTTCATTATTTCATGACTTCAAGAGTAGTCATCCTGCTTTCTCTTCTTATGCCATTTGATCATGGATACCAGAGCACCTGAAATATTGGCTTTCCTTGGGAACTGTATAAGAAAAAATTCTTAGAAATCTGTCTTCAATCAAATTGTTTTCTTTCCTTGGGTGCGTTCCATTAGACAACAGGATTTATTAGTTCAAATTCCTGTTTGACAGAACCACTTGTTCATAATGATGCGTCCTTCTGTCCACGTCTCATTCTCTATGCTCTCTGCCCAATTTCTTTCTTCCTTTGTTTCTCATCTCTGCAGTCTTCTGCAGCCACCCACCTACTTGCCATTAACAAGAGAACTTTCTCACCCCCGTTGTGAAGGATGTGACTTTCACAATGCATATAACTAATGTAGCAAATGGTTTGTTTTTTTTTTTTTTAGAGACAGTCTCACTTTATTGCCCTCCGTAGAGTTCTATGGCATCACAGCTCACAGCAACCTCCATCTCCTGGGCTTAGGCGATTCTCTTGCTTCAGCCTCCCAAGTAGCTGGGACTACAGGTGCCCACCACAACGCGGCTATTTTTTTGTTGCAGTTTGGCCGGGAATGGGTTTGAACCCACCACCCTCAGTATATGGGGCCGGCGCCTTACTCATTGAGCCACAGGCGCTTCCCCTGTAACAAGTGGTTTTTAAAATGCTGAATTGAATTGCTTATGATTAAATGCCAGTAAGTCCCCTTGTACACAGTGTACATATGTTTGTTCTTGTTATTATATGCAATCCAATTATTATTTTATTTTTATTTTTTTGCAGTTTTTGGCCAGGGCTGGGTTTAAACCCGCCACCTCTGGCATATAGGGCTGGCGCCCTACTCCTTTGAGCCACAGGCACTGCCCCCTGCAATCCAATTCTTCATAAAACTAACTCTGGTATCTCAGAATGATGATCTTGCTATTTCTTGGCAATGACTATAATGAAATGTTTTATAATACTTCCAAAGTGTTATTTTTCTCCTTGCAAAATGTAACTTGTTCACTTTCACAAGTAAATGAATACCAAAATTTAAAAATTGACCAAGCCAAAAAAAAAAGGAAAAGCTAGTTATCTGAAGGAACTGGCTTTGTCAATAGGGTGACCCACAGTACTGAAAGACAAGGGCACTAAAAGAGTCAAGTCTTCCTAAGATTGCTGTCACAGAGAGGTGCCTCCTCACTTAGTGACTTACCGGGCTTTACTTGAGACTAGACCACTTTTAAGGAATTCTGAGTGGATGTGTTATTACTTGAACCACTAGCAATTCTTGTTTCTTTTCTCTTACGTGGAGGCTTATTTGCAGTTATATGCTATTTTATTCTTTTAGGAAAATATCTTATTTTGTTTTTGCCTCTAATCCTCCTATGCCTAAAAGAAAATGGCCCTGAGCTGAGTGAGCACTTACAAAGGGGAAGAAGTACTTAACTGTTTTTTATTTCTTCTCTGTTTTCACTGATAAAACCAAAGGCAGACCACTTCCTTAGTATATCTTTTAGCATCTGATCAGATTTTCTTTAAAAATATTTCTTTCCCTCTGTGTGTGGTCTCTTAAAGCAAGTAGTGTGGTTAAACATGCTGTTTCTGGTTTAGGCCATGCACTTACTGTAAGACAGAATTTACAGTCCTTTTATGCTGTGTGATCTACCAAACTCAAGAGTATCCTAAGGAGAAATTTCCTTGTTTCTTCTTAGATATAAATATAGTGTATTTATATATTAATGTATAGTATATGCAACATGCCTGAATTTCCTTTGGCCTTCAAAAGTTATATCCTAACTGTGCTCTCATTTTATCTATCTGAAACATCCTTTAAGGGGAATTTAAAATATTTTTAAAAGGGATCTTTACATAAATATCTGTGGGTTTGTTTTCTGGAATTTTAATAAGGCTAACATTTCTTCCCTTTTCTTAAAATAAGCCAGACAGAAATTAGACAAAAGATTATACATGAATAGTCTCTTTAGATGCTTTCTGACTCAAAGTACAAGTAATTTTCTCTTGGGTACAAGTTCTTACTGTTATGCAATAATTCAAAGTACAAGGAAATTGATTATACCAGATTTAAAGTAGATAAAAATCTAAGTAGATTTATCTTGTTTTGGTGGACTTATTTGCATTTCCCATATTCTTTTAAAAGCTGGTTAAATTGGCTCGGCGCCTGTGGCTCAAAGGACTAAGGCGCCAGCCACGCACACCTGAGCTGGTGGGTTCAGGTACCCAGCCTGGGCCCGCCAAACAACAATGACAGCTGCAACCAAAAAATGGCAGGGCGTTGTGGCGGGCGCCTGTAGTCCCAGCTTCTTGGGAGGTGGAGGCAGGAGACTCACTTGAGCCCAGGAATTGGAGGTTGCTGTGAGCTATGATGCCACAGCACTCTATCCAGGATAACAGTTTGAGGCTCTGTCTCAAAAAAAAAAAAAAAGTTGGTTAAATTGGCCTGAAACCCAGGAAGACTGGGGGAATAAAATAAGTTCCTTTGTATTAGAGTGGATCGTAAGGAGCCAGTTGTAATAGGAAGGCTCTCAAACATACTTCTTTAAGGCCTCTTTTGGTCCCAAGTATGGGTCACATGGCACAGCTCATTCATTATTCTTTTATCCCACCTAGGGCTCCTTTGGCTATAATCACCCACTTTGCTTTACAGCTGTCACTTCACTAAAGAAACATATTTTTAAGTCTTTTCTTCAGCATCAAAACAAATCTTAAACAACTTTGAAACAGAAAATATCAAGGCAGAACTCAGGAGAAGAAATCAATTCATTATACCAACTGAAAGATCTTGCAGTTTTCACACAGTTTGGGAAATGGAGCTTTCAAGTACATGCTCCACCCCGCTTACCCTAGAAAGCAGTAGAAGAACCTGGTCTGGACAACACAGGTTATCTGTGCCAGTTACATCTAAGGATTTATTTGTCAATGACTAACTGCGAGACCTTTCCCAGATCTATGTGTCTACTAAGGACTAGGAATGTGAGGGAGGGTTTTAGCCAACCATAGACTGTCAGGCTGGTCAAGGAAATGATCCCAGAATTAATGGGAAACAGTAACAGTATCTATTGTTGGGTTGCACTATCAACCAGAAGCTGTGCAGACTAAGTGTGGATAAAACCTTCACTGTTTCTATCCCATTAATTATGCTGCTTTATGAATGTTTTTTCTTTCTTAATAACTATTGCCGGATGTAAAGTAATTGGGGTCTCAAGTTGGAAAGATCGCTCTAGTGCCTGCCCACCTATATCTGTCATTGACCACAGTTCTGCAGGAGATCAAAATAGTTCAAGCTTTTCTTTGATTTTTGAATATTTGTGTTAAATGATCATAAGAAAAATAATTTTGTTGTGGCTTTTTAAAAGAGTCTGTCTAAATAAGCATGACCTTCCCATTAGCTTAGACTGCAATCTGTTCTTGGACGAGGTAAAAAAAGAACTACCAGAAGTCTTCTTAAAGTCCCCCCCGGCCCCCCAGTTCTTTGATTCTATTAGCTAGAACACTGTTTGAACACAAAGCTAAAATCTTCTGGCTATTAAGTCTGAGAATATGGGATTCCAAATTTATAGTTTTCAGAAATTTGAGTTTCCCAAGCCAATGAAGTTTGTTTCTTGATTTCCTACATAGCACTTTTTTTTCCCATTTTGACTTAACTTTAAATTACACATATGCCTTAGATGTAATAAGTATTTATGAAATACATTCCCTCAGTATCTGTGAAGGATTGGTTCTAGGACTTCCAGCAAATACCAAAATCCATGGATGTTCAAGTCCCTTATATAAGTGGTATAATATTTTCATTTAACTTATGTACATCCTCCCTTTAAATTGTATCTAGACTAATCTACACAATCTTCCTACTCTTCCCTTAAAATCATCTTTAGATTATTTATAATACCTAATATGATATAAATGCTAGATAAATAGTTGCTATACTGTATTTTTCTAATGATAAGAAAAAAAGTCTGTACATGTTCAATATGGATGCAATCATCCTTTTTTCCCCCCAAATATTTTCTATCTGTAGTTGGTTGAATCCATGGATACTGAGGAACCTACAGTTACAGAAATACACAATTGTATAAGATGTATACAAAAATATTTGGAGATGTGGTATATTAAACCATGATTAGACTATGTCGGTCATTATTATAAAATTTCTAGACAAAAAGTTATTTAACAGTTAGATTTATAAAATATTTCCAAGAAATAATGTATGTCTTCATACGTTGCACTTATGAAAGAGTCCACACTTTAAACAATATTTATAGTAAGAGTTAAGTGGTATCTTTTTTCTTTTCTTCATTAAGGTATTAGAATGTTAAATAATTCACCAGAACTTAAGTAAAGTTACCATTGTCTTTGTCCCAGCTGTGGGGAAAAGTTCAAAAAGAAAAAAGAAAAAAATACATATTTAGGGTTCACATGGGGTCATTTAATTAGACCCTGGGGTAATGAATACATCTTTAAAAATCAGGTTAGGTGGGCTTGGTGCGCATAGCTTATGGTTAGGGTGCCAGCCACACACATTGGGGCTGGCAGGTTCGAACCTGGCCTGGGCCTGCTAAACAATGACAAATACAACAACAACAAAATAGCTGGGCCTTGTGGCCAGGGCCTATAGTCCCACTACTTGGGAGGCTAAGGCAAGAGAATCGCTTAAGCCCAAGAGTTTGAGGTTGCTGTGAGCCGTGACACCACAGCACTCTACCAAGGGTGACATAGGGAGACTCTGTCTCAAAAAAAAAAAAAAAAATCAGGGTAAAAGAAGTCTATTTGCAGATACTACTTCAGGTACTTCATGTGTCTTACTATGTATGTGTCAGATTTATTTCATTTTAGAAGAGTATTAAAAAAAAAAAGATGGTACTAACTTCTAACTTTGGAAATTTACCCAAGCATTTAAGAAACTCACTGAAAGGAATTTCTTTGTATTAACTTCATGTTCTTCTTTTGTTATAACAGAATTTGCTTCTATGCTTTCTCTATCTCAATTAGAGTAATGATTTGATAAAAACATAAAAAGGGAAAATTTCCACACAGAAGACTGAAGAGAACAGCATGGCCAGAGCAGATGGGGGCTTGGAGGATGTCCCCACAATATGGAGGGCCTTGAGAAGCATTGAGGGGAGTGCAGTTACACACATTTATATTTGTTTTGTGTGAGGATGTCCATCATGTATGCAGTTGTGACAGAGAAATATTAGTACCTCCTTCTACAATTTGTTTTTATTTATTTATTTTTTGCAGTTTTTTCCGGCCAGGGCTGGATTTGAACCCACCACCTCTGGCATATGGGGCCGGTGTCCTACTCCTTTGAGCCACAGGCACCGCCCTTTCCTTCTACAATTTGTGTTGCCAAAACAATACGTCTGACATGAACACCCTTATGCCATTGGCCCAGAAGTACAAAGCCTTCCTGAGTGAAGCCCACTTGGTAAGGTTCAACGGGAGGTGGGCAGACTTTTTACCATTTTCTGCCAGCCTTGGCGCATATATGTCTTTTACCTCATTTGTAAATGAGGAAAATGGAATGGAATGGGTAAAGAAAAAGGAAGTAACACACATGCTGGCTCTCTATTACCCAGTTATTAGTAATGCTGGATTTATTGGTTATTCTCTCTTCTAACTTAAATAAAACAGCATAAGATGCTTCTTTCGTTTGTCTTCATAATGAAAAAGGAGAGGAGCTGTTGGAATTTCTCTTTCTGTTTCTGGTGTTTCCTTCTTTCTCACTTACTCAGAATGCCGATCAATCTTTTCAGAGCAGCATTCTTTTTAAAGCGATATTTACAGAAACATTCAGCAGTCCCCTTGAAGATAAAGGTCATACTACTAATTCTGACATGACAGGCAGATTTATGGCTCCACGTCCCCCCCATCCAGCTGTATTTCCCACCATTGCTCAATGCCCACCCTTCCACCTGAGCAGAGTGCGGCTACTCTGCTCCGGCCTCAGTCCTCTCAGTCTAGGTGTTCTTCTTGCTCTTCTCTCCACTCAGCCTGTTTTTTGTCTTCCTTTTTCTTTACCCATTTCATTCCATTTCTCCAAATAAATTCTGTCTTCTCCCACACCCCCATGCAATTAGCTAAATTTCCATGTAATGCTATGAACCACTGGTTTATTTGCAGAGTGCCATCAGAAGAAAATGAAGTATGATGAGGGTTAAGCAAGGCAGGAGCAGGGGTCTTCTGCATGGGTTCTGTCCTTTGGACCACCTGCCTTTGTGCCATTTCTCTTTCTCTCTCATTTTAATAAACTTTATTTCTGGAACACTTTTAGGTTCACAGCAAAATTGGGCAAGAAAGTAGAGAGAATTCCCATATACCCCCATCCCCTTGTGTACCCAATCTCCCCCACTGTCTACATCCCCCACTAGACTAGTACATTTGTTAAATCAAAGAACCTACATTAATATAGCTTTATCACCCAAAGTTCATAGTTCACATTAGGGTTCACTCTCAGGGTTGTACATTCTAACGGTTTTGACGAAAGTATAATGGACAGCCACCAGTTAGTATCAAACAGAACAGTTTCACTGTCACCATCCTAAAAATCCTCTGTGTTCCTTCTATTCATCCTTCCCTCCCTCCCCACTAAACTGAGAAGTTTTACTGATCAGTGACAATCACTGATCTTTTCACTGTCTGCACAATGTTTCCTTTTCCAGAATGTCATATGTGTAGTTGGATTCATACAGTATGACCCTTTTCAGATTGGCTTCTTTCACTTAGTATTCAAGTTTCCTCCATGTCTTTTCATTACTTGATAGCTCATTACTTTTTAGTGCTGAATAATATTCCATCATCCAGATGTACTACAGTTTGTTTATACATTCATCTACTAAAGGACATCTTCGTTGCTTTCAAGTTTTGGTAATTACAAATAAAGCAACATAAACATACATATGCAGAGTTTTTTAATAGATACAAGTTTTTAAATTCTTGGGGTAAATACCAAGAAGCCCAACTGTTGGATCATTTGGTAAGAGCATGTTCAGTTTTATAAGAAACTGCCAAAGTGTTAAAAGGTTGTATCATTTTGCGTTCCCATCAGCAATGAATGAGAGTTCCCATTGCTCCACATCCTCACCAGCATTTGGTAAGGTCAGTGTTTTGGATTTTGGCCATTCTAATTGGTGTGCAGGTCTATCTCATCGTTGTCTTAATTTGCAATTCCCTAATGATATACAATATGAAGCATCTTTTCATATGTTTACTTGCCACAGGCATATCATCTTTGGTGAGATGTCTATTCAGACTGTTTGCCCACTTTTTAAACAATTTTTTTTAAATTTTCTTTTATTATTGTTGGGGATTCATTGAGGGTGCAAAGAACCAGGTTACATTGATTCCATTTGTTAGGTAAAGTCCCTCTTATAATTGTGTCCTATCCCCAAAAAGAGTGTCACACACTGTGATCCCCCCACCCCCTCCCTCCTTCCCTCTCTCTACTCTCCCTTCCCCCCGTTCCCCACCATGTACTAGATCGTTAATTGTCCTCATATCAGAATTGAGTACATAGGATTCTTGCTTCTCCATTCTTCTGATGCTTTACTAAGAATAATGTGTTCCACTTCCATCCATTTGCCCTTTATTTAATGAGATAGTTTGTTTTCTTGTTGTTGAGTTTTAAGAGTTCTTTGTGTAATTTAGATTTGGGTCTTTTATAAGGTATGTGTTTTGCAAGTATTTTCTCCCAGTCTGTGGCTTGTTTTCTTATTCTTTAGATTTCATTTTCTTTTTTGATTTGTATTTCTCATCTTTTCTCTTTCTTTTATCTCTTTCACCAGTGTGGAACATATCCAGTCTTTTCACAATCAAACAAAACAAAATAAAACTCTTAAATGCCACAGTCAAATCAAAAGAGATCTGCATTCATTATTAAGACTACTCCTAAAGTGTTGGGGGTTATTATAGACTAAGATTTCAGAAACAAAAATTCATCTAGCTAGTTCATCAAGGAAAATAATGATAAATTATTTTTAAATTAAATTAAAATAATTGAAAAGCATATATGATATTGAGGTAGGAAGTTGGTAAGAAATATAAATTTTGGAGGTAAGAAATTCAGAAATGATAATGGATACATCAACTTATAGAGAAGAGAGAAAGATAGTGCTGATGTCTCTGAAGAGAGAAATGGAAGCCTTCCCCTTTAGACTGGAAGAAACACTTACTTTATGAAAGTTGAGAGAAAGCCACAAGATGCCGGGCCAAAGCCATATATTGAGTTAATAGGCGTTAGGAGAAATTTTCAAAGGGCATATTCAGCGATGTTTCCCCAGGGACCCTATATGTACAACAAATGTTTTCCACTCATTCTGTTAAGCCTCAAGAAATTTCTCTGAAGATGAAAGAATTGCTTCCTTGAGGAAGAACAGAGAGAAGAGAGATGTAAAGAACCAAAAGGAAAAAAAAAACCCCAACAGGCTGGGTACCCACATGGAATCCCAGCATTCTGGGAGGCCAATGCAGATGGATCACCTGACCTCAGGAGTTTGAGACCAGCCTGAGCAAGAGACCCCGTCTCTACTAAAAATAGAAAAACTAGCTGGTCATTGTGGTGGGTGCCTGTAGTCCTAGCCACTCAGGAAACTGAGGCAAAGAGGATTGCTCAAGCCCAGGAGTCTGATGTCGCTATGAGCTATGATGCCAAGGCACTCTATCCAGGGCACGGAGTGAGACTCTGTCTCATAAAAAAAGAAAAAAGGGGGACACCTGTGGCTCAACGAGAAGGCACCAGCCCCATATACCAGCGGTGGTGGGTTCAAACCCAGCCCCAGCCAAAAATTGCAAAAAATTAAATAAACAAAGGTGTATGTTTAAAATTTAAAAAAAAGAAAGGAAAAAGAAAAACAACAAAAAAATTCCCTATGTCTAGGCATGTCACATATATCTTAAAGATTCTAGAAGTGAGTTTCCCAATTCCATTTTCTCATCCCGCCCTTCCTGATAAATAGAAAAGCAAACTTGTATTCTGGTGCTATGTAGAGCTAGGATCAGATTCTTCTTGCTCTCTTGAAAATCAACATGAAAAGGGAAAACAAAGGTCTTTTAAGACTCCCTTTACATTTGGAAGTTAATGGTAACTTATGAGTATGTTTTTTAGCTTTGTTTGTTGAGTCATGGACTCTCTTCCTCCCCCACTCCTCAGTTTTCAAGGTCAACGGGCAACCTTTTATAAATCACAAGACTGGATTTGCTATATTTGGTCTTGATCCAGGTTCTTCATTATCCTTACTGTGGTGCACTACACAGTTCTGTAGACACACCAGATAAAATGAAGAAACAAAACCAGGAGATTATTCCCAGACTGTTTGCCAACTGATTTTAAACTGTTGCTCACTGCTAGTAGACAAAATAATGAATGATCTTTTATTTATGAACCTTCTAAAATAGAAAGCCTGGGGCAAGAGATTATTTCTGGTTCTGTCAACTTCATTTGTTCTTCCTTTGCCTCAGCTTCCCAGTCTGTTTAATAGTGTTGTTCAGGAAGAATTTTGTTTTCTTTTTTCTCTAATTCTATCTATCACAGAATGCTTTGAATATGTTTCCACCATTTCATCCTAACACAGCAAGAAGTAAGAAGGATATATGTACAATCATTTATAATCCTCCATATCTTGCTCCCAGAATGTCTTAGTCTGTAATTATAATGTTTCAGGATGTTACGAATTTTTCAATTTATGAAAATAAGGAAGGGGGGGCAATAGATAACTTTGAGGAATAAGATTCAGTTTCTACTATCAAATACCAGTTAATAGAGTCAACATCACAGAATTGATGACTGGACAAGTGAGACCCAGGGAACTTAATTCAGTTCCTTCAAGTCATACTGCCAAAACTCACCAGAACTGGAACCCAACTCTTCCCACTCTCAATTGAACACTTACTTCATTTTGATTGGAATTTCAGAATACCCAAGCAGACCCAAGGTCTGGACTGGGTTTCTCTCTCAGCCCAGGATGTTCCTAAAATATGTGATTTGAGATTTGGGGATCTTGGGCTGTTTCTCAGGGTTTTATGGTCTCACACTCAATGGAGACTCTAAGATACTTGATCCTTGAGCAAAGTCAAATCCCTAAGAACCTCACACTCAACCTACTTTCTTCAGAGTTTACCCAGGGCAGGGCTGACACTGCTGTAACATTCTAGAGCACACCCACACCTGGTTGAACCACGATGGAATGGGGTGGGAAAAGATACAAGTTCAACTGCACGTCCAAGGGGCCATCTGCGGACACAGTAACAAATCCAATAACAGTGCTAGCCAGTATCCTCTAAAATGCCTTCAAAATATGAGAAATTTTCTCTATCCTTAAGTGATCATTTTTCATTTTGAAGAAAAGGACTTGCCTTGAATCACAAATCAACCCGGTGTGCATGTGGGTTTTTTCCAAGTGCGCACAAGAGTGGAACATTTTGTTTTATGAGTGTGATATGTTTGAAATACAAATTTGCCAAGAGGATTCCTGCTCTGGGACTAGACAGACAGGCACTGAGCTCCCGAGGGGGAGAAGAAGACAAGGCAAGTCTGAGTCAGGTAAACGCCCGTGGGTGAGGTCCGTGGAAGATAAAGTCAGATGACGAGAATGGAGAGCTTTAAACATTCCGGCGCTCTACAGAGTCGGTTCCCTAATAAATGAGGCAATGGAGATGTGGACGCACAAAAATTCCACCGCGGCGGGGCAGCGGGCAAGGAAGAGGCGATTTGCTGCTGCCAGAGGTTAATCCGTCGTAAGCTGTGAATCCAGGAAAGATCACCCGATTTTGCTGCAAAACTGCTAAGCTGGGAGGTAAACTGGTAGGGGGAGAATTCAGAACTGGAAAATCCAGGCGGTCCAGTGGGAGGACCCGCCCTCACCCAGGCTCCGCCCTCTCTCGCTCCGACCAGTCCGCGCCCGGCCTGGGGGCAAGGGCAGGGTCCCGCGCAGCGCCCCGCCCCGCCCTGCCCGCCGGCCCCGCCCCGTCCGGGGGTGAGCGAGCCGTCTCCGCCCTCGCACCGGAGCTGGGAGGCTGCGAGAGAGCTGCCGCAGTCTCCGCGTCTGCCAGCGCCGAGCCGCGCGAGTCTGCTCTGCCGCCCAGAGCCGCGCCCGGACCCCGGCCGTAGAGGCTGCAAGCAGCAGCCGGGAGCCCGCAGCCCGCGCCCCCAGCCCGCCGCTGCCCTCAGAGGGCGCCCCAGGCCGCGCCATGGTGAAGGTGACGTTCAACTCGGCTCTGGCCCAGAAGGAGGCCAAGAAGGACGAGCCCAAGAGCGGGGAGGAGGCGCTCATCATCCCTCCCGACACCGTCGCGGTGGACTGCAAGGTCCGAGCCCGGGGAGGTCGGGGAAGCGGGGTGCCGGGCCCGCCGGGGCGCGGGGAGAGGCTCCCCTTTCTCGTGGAGCGCGGCTGCTGCTGTGTGAGGAGGCGCGTGTGCAGGACGCGCCTAGCGCGGGGTCGGGGGCTGCGGAGGCCTGGGCAGTCGAGACTTGGAGCATTGTGCCGAGTTCCCTGTCGTTTGTGCAGTCCGGGAATGTGCGTGGGGCCAGCACTTGGTTCGTGCGACCTGGGACCGGCTTCGACGGGCAAAACCACCACCGAGTTTGGCACTTCCCTTCCCAGTGTAAATAATGTACCTAAAATGGCTGACATCATCACAAGCCTAAACCTCTGTTGTTTCCTACTTTCGTTTCTAGGCTGAACTGCTGCACTTGCACTAAGTCCAGCAACTGTAAGCGTCTTAATTTTAAAGTCATTTTTTTCCTTTACCTCCATTTTCCAAGGCGCTTTGGTAGTGGCAGGTCAACTTCACCGTGGGGTCTGGCGAGGGCGAGGAGACAGTCTTCTTGTAGCAGGTTCTAACTGTTTATTTTATAATTAAAACAAACATTCCTAGTACAGATCAGTAATTACTGTTTGTATGTTAGTGTAAAACCAACAGTTGGCTTTTAAATTGTATCAAAATCTTTTTGAGGAAGCCTTTTGCTAAGTGAAACAAAACACAAGAAATTTGCCCTAAGGTCCCTAATAAAATCGTCCTTCATTTTACAAAATCCCTCTTTAGCCCTAATTAAAAATCAAGAGTTACTTTTTAATGGCTTACAATAATATTCATTTAAATATGAGTATAATTGTCTCAGAAGTTAAAATAGAAAGCCCAGAGGCTCTTACTACCAGATCCTCTTTTGGCTTCAAAAATGAGAAATTAACTGTAGAAGTTATGGTTGCTTAGTTTATTTTTTTGTTAGCACTTTGGAAGACCTAGTATCAGTGGGTTAAATTTAGTTTTAACTTAAAAAAAGAAAGTTGTTGTGTGCCAGGAGTGAGTAATGAGAGTTCTTATGTGGTCTAATGAAAATTATTACAGAAAAGCAGGCCACTAGTATACTTAAAAGGTTTGAGAACAATAATGTTAATTGGACATGTCTGCACTTATTTTCTGGAAATGTTCTAGTTAGAAATGTCAAGGGTTGATATTTAAATGACTGCTTAGCCTTGAAATAGGAACAGTGAACTGATTCCCTAGGTTTTGGGTTTGGTATTGGTATTGTTTTCCTGAACCCATTGCTAACAGTCCTGGTCTTAAAAGAAAATGTTTGGAATGCACTGGCGAAAATTCCAGTAGCAAATTATTATCTTAGCTCTTTGTTTATCTTATATTTAGTGTACCTAAAGTAGATTGATAATCAAGTACCCAGTCGCAATAAAATCTCAATGTATATAGTCTTAATGCTATTATATGTATTTTTAGAAATTCTGTAAACAAATAACTCCTCCCATTAAAAAAAAAAAAAGCACCAGATGATGTCAGTTCAGACTTGCTTTCTCTGTTCCGCTGTCCTGAAGGAAATTTGAAACTCTAGATACTAAAACATCAGAATTAAATTTACTGAGCACCTTTAAATCTGATTTTTGACAATTTTTGTCATTTCTGAAATAGTATCCCTGTTTTCATATTATCACAATTTCTATAGAGGTTCGGTCATAGCTGCCATAAAAAATAATCATTCAGAGTTCTATGCTTTGTTTTCCATTTCTCATGTTCTCAGATCCCCGTATTAAAAAAAAAACAAAAAAAAACACTATTGGGACTAAACAGTGAGGGCCAGAGTCTGCCCCACTTTATAACCAGACAGCAATCAGGGTGTGTTGGTATTTTCAAAATGACTATTTTTTTTTCCAGCTATAAGGTAAAAGACTTGGTTTCTTCAGTGGGTGGGTGACAAATTATTTCTTTACCTTAAAAGTAAATCCTTATAGTCATTTAATGGGTAAAGGGAAACCTTACTTAATGACAGACATTTGTGAAAGAACTTCTGATCTCTTCATCTGAGAGCTTGGGCAGTGATTACATAATGTTCTCTGGCTCCTTAGGGGTGACTGGGTGGCAGCCACCTTGTCTGATTGCGGGAGCTGGGAACAGAATCAGTCTTAGTTTTTGCCTAGGGCATTTCCTTTGCCTGGTAGGTTGAGAGGATCAAACCAAGCTGGTTAATGGCCCAGAACTTCTGCACAAGAATCTTTAATGTCTTTAACCCACCTAGACCCCACTATCCCATAGAACAGTGTTTTTCAAAATGTGCTCTTAATTCTGCTTTCAAAATACTGTAATTAAAAATGCTGTAATTCTATCTTATGCCACAAGAATTCTGATTACTTTAGTTAACTGGCTTATATAATATGTTTTCCAGTACTTTTACATTGCTCTTTGCTGTTTTTCTCTTTGCAGGGTAAGAACCCTGTGGAAGCAATTCCATTGCCCCATTTTTTGATCTTCTCAGTAGCTATAATACCAACAACTGTTTCTATTGATCATATCTCAACTAGCTTGCTATTTTTAGTTCTTTTCCTGCATTTTCTCCCTTAATTATTATTTTCACCTTCCTCCACTTGTTCAAGTAGGCACAAAGCTCTTAGAGACATAGACATAATAAAGAGTAGGATCTGTTTTATATAACAAAAGTGAAGTGATACACTTTATGTTACAGGCAGCCATTCGTTCATTTATTTGTGTCCTTAACTTTGAAGCTTAGAAAATGGTTGCATATGTGCAAATATGAAAGAAAATAACTGAAGTACTGAATCAGGAGTCCCAATGTTGTCATTATATGACTGCTTGATCTTGGGCTTAAATTTTTAGTTGTCCTGTCTGTAAGACGAGAGGGTAAGACCAGATGGTCTGTAAGGGCTCTTCCAGTTTTAAAGTTCTATGAAGATGCTAGGATTGCATAATTCTATTTGGCAGGAATTAAATTGTTTTAATTTTGAAAAATACGGTGTCCTTGCTCTAACCAGACGGTTCTTTCTTCCTTTTAATGTTTAACATGCTACATTCTTCCCTCATAGTAAGTAGCAATGGGTCAAAGAGAAAGGACATGGACAGAGGTATTATATAATAGAGCAGATTTTCATTTTCATTTACCTCACTGTAGAATAGTGACATTGTCAGCAACCCTTCTTGTTGCAATGCCTGCTTATGAAACCCCTTTCCCAATAGCAGGCCTCCAAAAAGCTTGTTTGCTTCACAGATACCTCCACAAGCTGTTTTGCTGATAAGTAGTGTTGTTTCCTCTCTACCCCATTTTGTAGCTGCTCATAAAAGAGAGAAAAGTAAAGTATATAGAAGAGAAAATGGGGCAAGAAGGGAGAGACGGTGATGGACTAACCCAGTAAGTTCTGAGTTACTCATCACAAAATGACTATTTGGACCTTAATTCTTTACACTTTCTGTTTTTTTCTATTTTTCCACAATCAGGACTGAAGGGTTTAGGAATTTAGCGTTTTGTTTTGTGGTGGTGGTTTTTATTTTTTGTGCTTCTTGGGGAGAGATAGGGAGGAGGGATATAAAATGGAAGGCTTGACATTTACTGAAACAGGTTGATCTTTAGAGAAGATCATCTCTTTACCTAGTTATGTAATTTACTGTTCACAAACATTGGCCAGTGTAAGTTGTATAGTCATAACTTTTTGATTCTCCTTGAGAATATTGATATCAGAAGTGAGAGTTTGGTGGTAGGAGAGAAATGACTTGCCCCTGTGCATCCCGAGTGCCTTGGCAGGACCTCCTGTGTAGTCATCCATTGGTATATATCCCCGACTGGACTTTGTACAGTTGTACTTGCATATTGTACAGTTAGAGGACAAATTCCCTGTAACAGGGCTACCCAGGATTGTAGTTTAACTATACAGAGGCAAGCATATTGTATGTGGCATAATAATAAGCCTGTAAGACTTCATGGAATTTGATTTTGCCATATAAGAAGTTTATGTGAATAGAAGTATTTTTTTAACCATAAATACCTCCAGAACACATTTATGGGACAGGCCTATTTTCAATATGGTTTAGAATTTAACTTATAAGGTAAATTGCTAAAGCTTGACTTGCGTATAAATGTATGTAGGAAAATGTACCAAGAAGTTATTGTGGAACATTTTATTTCTCCTCGTTTTTATTCATGCCACACAACTTAAATATCTGGAATATCTATTTAAAAGCCACATTCTTTTTCTTAAAGGACTTTTTGCTTTCTGAATTCATCTTTCAATTCAAGCTTCTTGAATGTCTTTGGGTATCAATACTGTCTGTAAAAAAAAATTGTTTTAAGCCCTTTGGCAAGTGTGGCAAAAGACTAAAGAAGAAAAACTTAAGGACCTTCCCACCCGAGGACTTCTACCTGATAAAAGATTTGACAATTTTGAATATCTGAATGGGGTGGGTTTTGTCTAAATGATGTAGAAAATAGTTAATGCTGAAGCTATGCTTCAGTAATTAAGCTTGTGTTATATGTAAAGAGAGCTATTTCCTGGCTTTCTCTCTCTCTCTTTTTTTGCACAAAATTTAAGAATGAGAGTCTTTTTTATAAGGTAGATAGCTGAAAGTTAAAAATTATAAGTTACAGTTATGGTAACCTCAGGATGTTATTTTTACAATGTCCATTGTGATTATTTCTTTTAATCAGTATTTATGATGCTTGTTCGTTTTTTGTTTGTTTGCAGTTTTGGCTGAGGCCAAGCTGGAACCCAGTATATGGGGCCAGCACCCCACTCCTTGAGCTACAGGCGTGGCCCATGATACTTGTTCTTAATAGTTTTAAGGAAGTCTATGGCATAATCTATCTCATTTTAAAGTGTTACAAGCAATTAAATGAATAATTATTTTCAATAATTGCAGACTTTTTAAGCTTTTAATTAAAGGAAAATAACTTTCTACAGTATTTTTTAATGTAACATTTGGGAAAAAATTGGTAAGAATGAACATGGACTTTTTATTCAACAGAAAAATTTGGATTTTGAATTATAAAAATGAGAAAATTATCCTTCCTTTTATGACAGAGGGATATTCTGATTTTTCACTTAATGCTTTATCTTTTAATACGGATAAATTTCTAACAGTAATTTTATGTTTTAGAGCTAATATACTATAAATATGTCAGAGGGAAATAAATGTTGAAATAAAATGTGCACAGTTAATAAATACCACTTTGAAGTTAAATATCCTGGGAATTTATTTGGGAAGGTGGTATTAAGTATGGTAATAGGTATTTAATACTTTGAAAATTTGACATATTTGCATACACCTTTTTGGCATAGTTGAATTTCATTCTTTGAGAAACAAGTTTTTGGCCAGGCAAGGTGCCTTATGCCTGTAATCATAGCACTTTGGGAGTCTGAGGTGGGAGGATCCCTTGAGTTCAGGAGTTCAAGACCAGTCTGAGCAAGAGTGGGAGCCCCATTTCTACTAAAAATAGAAAAATTAGCTGAGTGTTGTGGTGGGTGCCTGTAGACTCTGCTGAGGGAGGCTGAGGCAGGAGGATTGCCTAACCCCTGCAGTCTGAGATTGCCGTGAAGTAGGCTGAGGCCATGGCAGTCTAGTCCTGGCAACTGATAAAATCTCTGTCTAAAACAAAAAAGAAAAGAAAAAAGTTGTAGATTTTTATGTATATTTGAATGTTTAACTTTAAAAGCCAAAACTATTTTTAAAAATTAAATTTGTTTTCAGGATGAATTAAGGGTAAAGCTTAATTCTTAAATTATTTTCTCTGCTTAAGTATATGATAATATTTAAAATTATTTTGCATAAAAGCCAAAAAAATTGCACTGTTAATTGAGTCACTTAGATCATCACTGCACCATCCAAAAGAAGAGACTCATTTGGGAAAATGATTTTGAGAGTCCTTCTATTTAGGTCTGCATTTTCAGTTTCTAATCTTTCATTTTAGAACTTTCTCCTTTAATTCACTCTTTCTTTGCTTTTATTTTAGTACTAGGACATAAAATTTCCCCAGCCCTTCCGTGTTACCTAGGACAGTGGTAGGTATGTTACTGTAGAGTTGGCAAACTCAATGCCTCCTGGGCCCAACCAAATAAGTTGGTGAAGCTGGGAAACAAGAGAGTATTCTTGGTTTTCACTTTTTAAAAATGGGTCCAGTATTGCTTGACCCTCTTTAAAAACAAGCTAGATATAAGGATTTTTATTTGGATTCAGAGAAGAATGTTAGTCCCAAACACTGAAGGCCTGGTCTCCTTTAAAGTGGAAAGCAGGTCTGAAAAATTATGACCCAGGGGTTCAAATATGGCCTGTCGCCTATTTTTCTATGGCCCATGAGATTATGGCTTTTACATTTTTAAATGATGGAGGGGGTAATTAAAATAATATTTCTCCTTTGTTGGTTAATATCTTTTTTTTTTTTTTGAGACAGAGCCTCAAGCTGTCACCATGGATAGAGTGCTGTGGCATCACAGCTCACAGCAATCTCCAATTCCTGGGCTCAAGCGAGTCTCTTGCTTCCGCCTCCCAAGTAGCTGGGACTACAGGCGCCCGCCACAGTGCCCGGCCATTTTTTGGTTGCAGCCGTCATTGTTGCTTGGTGGGCCCGGGCTGGATTCGAACCCGCCAGCTCAGGTGTACGTGGCTGGCGCCTAGCTCGCTGAGCCACAGGCGCCGAGCCTGTTGGTTAATATCTTAACGAAATAGTGTCTAAGGAGGTTTGCAGTTCTGGAAGTAACACTGAGAACTCAGGCAATATAATCATATTTCAGTTTAAATTTTGCCTCAACCACTGGAATTACTTCAGCTCTTTGTGTCTCCATTTGTACATTGGCAAAATGGGGGCTATAATAATCTATAACAGGGTTAGCACAGTGCCCAGAATTAGAATCAGTAGATATTAGCTTGTATTATTATCAGAGTTCTACTTTTTTACTCTTACCATCCTTGTTTTAGAATGTTAATTCTTATGTTATTAGTATTGTTTATCTCTACCTCATGTATCAATCGCATAATAATATTGTTGGTACTTTTTATCTGGCAAGGTATTCTGATAAAGATTCATTCCGAAACATTAAAAACCCTTAGGATTCAGTAGCTGTATTTATTTTTGTTTAATAAAGTATATTTCTGTGGTATGTAAAGGTGTTAAATCAAATTTAAAAATTTTAATTTTCTGTTTTACCAAAGTAATACTCAGTTTTAAAAGGCAAGTAGTCCTGCCCTATCTCAGAGGGAGCATACTTTTTGAAAATTGTAGTATCTTTGTATACTGTAAAATGCACAAATCTTGAGGTTTAATTAATTTTTTTTTATTGTTGGGATTCATTGATGGTACAAAGAACCAGGGGGGTATAATTAATTTTTAAATGTATACACCTGAACTCTAATGCCCAATCAAGGTAGAATAGCCATCAACTCAGAAAGTTACCCCATGTATTTTTTACAATTTGTCCTCCTCTCTTTAGAGGCAACTGCTATTGTACTTTCTGTCCCCATCAGTTAATTTGAGGCAAACACAGTCGTTCGTTAGCTTCTGGCCTTTTATTACCAGGTCAGCCATTACACTGTATTCTGCATTTGTGAAATTGGAAAACGGTTTTGGAGAGTAGAGCACGGAGTGGATTCTAGTCCCATCGATCCCCCTGGCATCCTCGTGCTGGGAACAACCTTCTCTGCCGTACCCGCTGAGGTTAACGCCACGTTTCTCTACATCAGAATGTATGCATCTAAACATTTTGATCTCAAAACCCTTTTACACGCTTAAAAAAATTGGTCAGCATCCCAAAGAGTTTTTGTTTAATATAGATTATAAAAGTGGCATTAGAAATTTAAACTAAATATATATTTAAAATAATAATAATAAACCTGTAACGTGTTAACATAAATTACATTTTTATGAATGATTTAATTTTCCAAACCAAAAAGATTTAAGAGGACTGCACGTTTATAATGCTTTTGACTGAACAGCTTAGTAAAAAACCTCTGGGTTCTCCTACCATTTTCTGTATTTAGTCTGTTGGTGATATCTCACATTTAGCTTCTGGAAAAACCCTACTGTATATTAGTGAGAGAATGAAAGTGAAAAAAAGTTAGTTTTATTATGAAAATAGTTTGACCTTGGGGACCCCTAGAAAGGGTATTCCTGGACCACATTCGGAGAACTTCTGCTCTAAATACTTGACTATGCTGCTGTTTCATGTTTTGTTTTTTGCAGTTCTAGGTATTACCTATTGGTAATATCCCAATGAAAGGTAAATGAATATTTAGCTTTTTCTGTATGTTTACACACTACACACATCATCTGTTCTTCCTGTATAGTTATAGTAATTTCTGATTGAATTGGTATTCAGTGCTTTTATTATGATTACATAAACATTATGTATGTCTGAGTAACATAGTATACTTTTATTTTATTTCCTTTCATGTAAAAAACTCTATTTTCCCTGGATTTGATCGTGTCTCTTGGTGCAGGAGGGGAGGTTGCCTTTCATTTTCTATGGATTTATCACTAATTTATGCTCAGACCCTGGCAGCAGTATAATTGCCTTTCTGTGTCTTCAGACTCAACTGTGTAACTTAATCAGGTTTCATGTTTTTCTTAGCGATTTCCCACCTTTCAGTCACCAGTTTTCCAGGCTAATTGCACCCAGGCATGTTGCTGTGTGGATGCCCTGGGAGTACGATCATCCTGGACTTGCCTTTGCCTCCGTCCCGTGTTGAATCTGCAACTTTATGAATCTGAAGAAAAAGGAGCTGTGATAAAAATTTTTTAAAACCTTGCATGTCTGAGACTATCTTACCCTCACACTTAATTCATACTCATAATTTAGGTACAAAATTTTAACATAGGATTCATTTTCTTTCAGTATGTGGATGCAGTAGCAGTCTGATGCCATTCTGATTCATTCTGATTTGTGGGGTTTTTGTTTTGTTTTTGCGGTTTGGGGGGTGGGGTGGGGTGGGAGGAGTGTTCTCTAGACTCTTGAAATTTCCCTGATGTCATGGGATTCTTCTCTTAACACTTTCAGCATTCACAATTTTCATTGACTTGATTTTTTGCTGTCATTCATTTCTATTCTCTGTGGCTTAATGTTTGTCTGTCATTTTACTATCATTTGATTGTCCTTTCAGGAGGAAATAAAGATAAACTTAACTGGAAATCAATACTAGGACTTCAACTAGGCTATCTTGATAGCTTTTTAAAGATTTATTACATATTTCCTTTATTGTTTTGCTTCCTGTATATATGATGTTAATACTTTTTGCTACTATCCTTTGTAATTTGATGGACAATAGAGAAAAGTCTTATTAATTTTGCCAACATATTAAAAGTAATAGTACTATCATTATAATAGTTGACATATATATGAGAGTATTATCCAAGTATGACATGGTATCACTTCATTTATTTTGAAGGCCAAAGTTATTTTGCCTAAGCTGGTCAGTCACATGGTTGACCTAATGGCTCTAATGTTCTTCCTCCCTTAAGACACCTACAGAGTCAGATGATATACTCAGGCCTTATTAACCCTGTGATATTACACAAATCATTTCACTTAACTTTTCTGGGCCTCATTTTAGTTATCTGTAAAATAGACTGAAAGGCTTTTCATGGTACTTCCATAGATCATTTTTCCTCAGCACTGTTCTGATCATATGTTAAGAAGCACTTACTACATGGCCAGACACTATACCAGGCATTTATAAATTACTGAGCACAACCAGTTACGTAAATCACATTAATCACAGCCTACTTAAATGTCTATATCTGCCTTCACAAGAAAACCATACCCCTAGATGCAAAAGCAAGGATGGTGGTCCAGAAGCATGACCAGATCATCCTGCTGAGTGTTTACTGTACGTGTATCCAATCCTAGGCAGCAGAGCTCACAGGGGCAGGGTCCCTCTCACCTGTTTGCTATAGAGAGTCAAATAGTCCTGATCTCAAGAACTGGAATTATTTTTTTTCTAGTAGTCATTTTGTTCAGCTTTCAAAATCCTGAACTGCAATGGAAGTTATCTGTAACTATCCATATTTAAATTATTTTATACTTTCCTGAGTATGTACTTGGAATTTTCTTACCAAGAATTCTGTATTTTAAATCAAATCATCAGTATTTGAATATGAATATATAATAATTATCTTGTTGAATGACACTAAAATCCAACACTAGGATAAAAGCGAGTCCAGAACAGTTTGCTGCTTTTCCCCTAATCTTGACAATTCATTTTAAAATTCATTATAATGAATTTTATGTAAGAGCATTTCTGTCATACTTGAAATTTTTAGGAAGACAGTTGATAGTCCTCCTGGGAACAATAAGAACTCATGATTCATACGGTAGTAGAGGAAACGTATCTTCACCAGTTTATCCCTGGTAAATGCTTTTTCTAACAATAAATAACATTTGTATTTTAATGCTGTTTATACACATCTGCCTGTTTGTGCTAGTCTAGGCTTTTTTTGCTTTCCTAATGGCTTTTAATTCACCATGTAGAAAAAAACATTAGTGAATGTTAAGTTGTCATGTATTAGTATTTTACCTTGCACTAGATACTCTGCTTGACCTTGATGATACAAGTTATTGTGTTACGAGTCAGCTCTAAGTGCATTTATAGCCTGCCTGATTTTAAGTGCCTTTACAACTTGCCTGATTTTTTTTAAGTTCTGACCTGTTTTTCTTACCCTAGGCCTGTGCTAATTTTATATGATGCTAATTTCATAGATTTCTCAGTTCTCATAATAGTTACTTTGTTATACATTGGCTTTACTATTTTAATTTTTTTCCTGTATTGTTGCTTATATATTGTAGGGTTTGTTGACAAAAAGTATGTTAATGATAAATCTGTTCTATAGACATTGTAACTTAGAGATTAAGTTCTCTTGCTTTTCCAAGTACAGAATAAAGTGATAACTTTATTAACCATAATGTGTTGATATAATTTCTAATCTGACTTTAAATACTAATTTAACTTGACTAAATGATATTCATTGTTGCTGAAAGGTCAGAGGTCTTTGTAAAATACAACATAGCAACCTGCAAATACAAACAGCTTTCTGTTTCCATCTGTGTCATGCCAGTCACTTGAAAAACTTACTTTTTGTGTGTCCAACATAACATTTTTCATGTGGACTCTATCACCACAGTTAAGATGGTGGTAATCTTATTTGAAAAGGTAAATTAAGATTTAGGGGCGGCACCCATAGCTCAGTGGGTAGGGCACTGGCCACATATACCAAGCACGTACCGAGGCTGGCGGCTTCAAACCCGTCCAGGGGCTAGTTAAAACAACAATGACAACTGCAACAACAAAAAAGTAGCCAGGCGTTGTGGCGGGCGCCTGTAGTCCCAGCTGCTTGGGAGGCTGAGGTAGGAGAACCGTTTAAGCATAAGAGTTTGAGGTTGCTGTGAGCTGTAACACCATGGCACTCTACCGAGAGTCTCTGTCTCAAAAAAAAAAAAAAAAGAACCAAGATTTAGATACTCATTTAAGTGAATAAGAGAAAATGCAAACAGATGTTTGGCCTCTTTGTAGATTGTTAATCTCTCAGCCTGAGATTTTGTATTTTACATATAGCAGATATATGTGGTAATTGATGCTATTAATAATAAACAGGTCACCAGATCACCTCTTTTTTGATGTTTCCATACTGGGAAAAGAAACCTAATGTACAGCCAGGTAAACAGAACACGTGAACTCAGAGCCCTTCCTATGAGCAGGTAATCTAGATTGTTTTATATAATTAGGTTCTCAGAAGGAAGCATATCCAGTTATATGGAACTGGAAATGAAGATTAAGGATTCAAAGCCAAGTAACATTGTAGCAAAGAATTTGGTTTGCTTGGCTTTCAAGTAGGGAAAATAACGTTGAGAAAGGAGTTGAAAATATTACATTGATGGGAAATCCATTTTTGAAAAATTGTGAATCACATTAAATGTCAGCAACTAATTCTATATTTTGGAAAACATTCAGGCTAAACAACACAGCTGACCTGTGCACCCCCATGTATGTTTTAGAATATACATGTTTCAGAGGAAATCTACTTCGGAAGGTTTAGTAACTCAGGATATTTTAGTTAATTGCATTGTATTTTTCCCCCATATTTCTTTTCCTTTGTTTTTTGGTACTATATACATTTTTGTTTTTTGAGATAGAGTCTTCACTCTGTCCCCTGGGCTAGAATGCAAGGCTAACTCATAGCTCACTGTAACCTTGAACTCCTGGGTTCAGGTGATCCTCCTGCTTCAGCTTCCTGAGTAGCTGGAACTATAGGCATGCACCACCATACCTGGCTAATTTTTGTATTTTTGGTAGAGATGGGATCTCGCTCTTGCTTCTGGCCTCAAGCAGTCCTCCCACGTAAGCCTCCTAGAATACTAGGATTATAGATAGGCATGAGCCACTGCATTGGGCCTGTACTAAAATTCTTATCCCTTAGTATATTTCCCTTTAGTATCCTGTCCCTATAGTATTGGTGTTGCATTTGCCATAATCAAAATAGTATGTCTGAAAGCTTTGAAAAATGTCTTTTAACATCTTTGGTCGTCTTTTAAAGAAGGTTCAAATAGAAGTGTCTAAGGAGGTAAAGTGATTTATTAGTTTGAGAACAAAATAAAAATATGAAAAACCAGTACATTTTATTTAGGTTTATAATTGAAGCACATTTACTGAAGCCTCTTAAGCAGCTGATTGAGGTGACCTAATTTTTAACTTACTGAAGTACCAGAATAGAATTTACCCTTCATTTTGTTTAATATAGAATTGGTTAAGTAATTTTATTTCATTGTCTGATAGGTTCATTTGAACAAGAAATTAGTACTGTGCTGGAGTGAGAATATGTTTGAAAGTCATGTCTTTCTGTACCTATTGAGATGACGTTATAGGCCAGCCTTTGCTTCTGTGTCTTCATTTATAAACTGGGCTAAAAACTTGAGGTTTAGAAGATTAATGAGATGATAATGGTACAGCACCTGAGGGAGTTCTGTTATCTTATAAGCACCATTTAAGGTGCGCCAGTTTTATTGCAATACAAGGTAAGAAAATGTCTCAGTAGCTTGTTTTAAATTAGGCCAGGTAAAGTTATATACTCTAGAGAAGAAGCTCTTATGATGTTTTTTAAATTTTCTTTAATTACAAAATATCTCAAACACCAAAAAATATAGAGAACCTGTGATATATTTTATATGTTTTTGAGGTCAGATACTTACATATACTGTTGTATGTATTGTGCACCTTCCCCGCTTTGGGTGTCAGCAATCATGTTTCTTAGATTTGTCTAAAAATCAACAGGGCCAGTTGATTCTATGAATCTATAATACTTTATTCTTGATGGACATTTAGGTTATGTTTTGTTACTGACAATTGTTCAGTGAGCATTGTTGGATATATTTCTCTGTGCTGTGTACAAAAGTTTATCTAGGGTTATATATCTGAGGATGGAATTGCTGGGTCATAAAACATATGTATGTTTAATTTTATTAGGCAGTGCCAAGTTGTTCTCCAAAATAATTGTGCCATCCTGTCAGCTTCATCAAAAGTTCTCAAGTTCCCTTTGTTCCACACTATCTCCAGCACTTACTGGTATTAGACATTTTTTTTTTTATTACCTAGTATATTTGTTTCCTACCTTTCATATTGGAAGAATTCACATACAATAAAAAAACTCACCTATTTTGTGTATGCAGTTTGATTGAATATGTGGTAATTACATGAGGTGGTGTATCCACCTTGAAGGTATGTAACAGTTCATCACCCTAAAAAGTTCCCTCATGCCTCTTTGTCATCAATTTCTCCTTCCCAGTCTGTAGCCATAGCAATTATTAAGCTGCTTTTTGTCATTATGGTTTTGCCTCTTGTAGCATTTCATAAAAATGGAATTCTACAGTAAGTAGTCTTTGTGCTGGGAGCATGTTTTTGAGATTCAGCTCTGCCTGTGTTTTGTTCCTTGTTATTCCTAACTGTTTCACGTATGAACACACCACAATATATCCATTTGTCAGTTGATGGGATAATTTGAGTTGTTTTTAGTTTGGGGGAATTATATGAATAAGGATGCTATGAATATTCATGTACAAATCTTTGACTGAGTTGATTTTTGATTATTGCTCTTTAGCAATCTTGCTGAACTCTAGTTTGCATAATTTGACTTTCTCAGATTTTCTGCATAGATCATTTACAAATAATAATAGTTTTGCTTCCTTTTTTCTAATCTTTATACCTAATCTTGTTCTTGTCATTTGTATACTAGGATCTCTAGTACAATGTTGAGTGAAACAGTCAACAACTAATACTGATTGTTCACTCAACTTTAATGTTTCACAGTTAAGTATTAGGTTTACTGTAGGGTTTTTTTTTTTTATTGTTGTTTTTTTTAGAGACAGGGTCTCACTTTGTCACCCTTGGTAGAGTGCTGTGATGTCACAGCTCACAGCAACCTCCAGCTCCTGGGCTTAAGTGATTCTGTTGCCTCAGCCTCCCGAGTAGCTGGGACTACAGGCGCCCACCACAATGCCCAGCTATTTTTTTGTTGCAGTTTGGCCGGGGCCTGGTTTAAACCCTCCACTGTCGGTATATGGGGCCAGCGCCCTACTCACTGAGCCACAGGCGCCGCCCATACTATAGGTTTTTGATCATTAGCCTTACTGATGTTAAAGAATTTCACCTCCTGCAAAGAGATTTTATCATGAAAATAAGTTGAATTTTGTCACATGCATTTTCTGTATGTTTTGAGATGGTCAGGAGGTTTTCTTCTTAAGTCTTACATAAGTGGCTTTGTAAAGTAAGACTTAACTCTTTCTAGTGTTAAAATGTAATCATTTTTAAAAACACTTTTAATACATTTCTTAGATTAAAATATTTTAATTTTGAATGAAATTTCTTCCCTGTGACTCATTGTATTATGGGACATTATTTGTCATACATTAATATTAATTCTTGCCCATAAATTGCTCAAGGTATGAGCCATATCTTGATCACGTTTGAGTTTCCCACAGGATCTAGCACAGTACGTTTTAAATAATAAAGCTTGACTAAATATTGAACTCTAGGCTACTCTTTGCTAAATAGAGAGTAGAGAGAGTTGTTTTATACATTATATTTCTTTTCCTCCTCCCTATTATGCTGGCTGCTGTTTTAACTTTTGTGAATCTTAAAAATATAAATAGTTGAGCCTTTCTTTTTTAATACCTAAGTTTCATTCACTCATCAAATATTTTAGTGCTAAGTGCTGCACTAGATCTGGAACTACCAGTAATGCAAAATGAATATAAATGGTTACTCATGAGAACTTTTCAGCCTAGTAGAAAGAGCTAAGATCAATATGTGACTTGTTTTAATGCAAGTTAGAAAGTGATCACTAGAATTTTTAGAAAAAAAAAATATTAGACAGACTTTGAAGACTTGATAGCTCATTTACGGAGTATATGACTATGGTGAATGGACTTTGGGCTTAAAATTTGGCTATTCAAAGACTTATTTCCCAGTTCTTAAGCCATGTTTCATATTGTTGAGGCCTTGAATAAATGATTTATGGCTAAGTGAAGTATTTTATAAGTTAAGTTCTTCAAGAAATTGAAAATTTTTTCTTTTATTATTATAGTCCTGAGAATTAAATTTTAAATGAACATGAGAATCAAATGCTGCAGCTTGGTTTACAAAGTTCTTTTGTGGTCTGCCCTGATTGCTGCCCCAGCCTCATCTCTTGCACCCTTCTCCACCATATTGGGCACTCCAGCTATACCCCAGGTGGCCCTTGGAAATGTCATACATTGTGGCACCATTATGTTATCCATTTTTTGCCTTACATGTAATTTCCTTTAACTCTGTATTCTGTGTGGGTAATGAGTATTTGTCCTTTAACATTCCACTTAAGTATTTTCTCCCCAGGGAAGGCTTCCTGAAACTCATCCCCTTTTATGTGCACTTTTGTGCATTTCCCTTTTAAAGCCCGTATCATATTTATGTTCTCTTTTTATATTTATCTGTTTTCCAGACTGATTCAACCAGTCCCTTTTCTTGGCAGAAGATACATTTTCAGGGCCTACCATAACTCTTGGTGCATAGCAGACATTTATAATCTCTTCTCAGAATGATAGTTTGTTGGATAGTTAAAAATGATATATCAAACGGCCTGGAAGCTTGTTATTAATTTGACAGTTGGGGCTGTGTAATCTTTTACAGGTGTCTACCCATGCTCTCTGGCTATTCATTTATGTACTGTTGGAAGACAGAGCCTGCCAGCAGGGTGGATGTGTGCGCACATTTAGCTGTCTTAGCAGCTGATACCAAATGTTGGAAATGACTGTTTCCATCTGTCATTTTCATTCCTCCTACCCGTTCTCCACCCTAAAATTAATTATGCTAGGAACAATTTCTTAATCTCCTTCGATATTTATGTCAGACAAGGGCTCAAGCAAAAGGTATTTCATAACACGTATGATTCCGTGGAATTCTTGTAACTTTTCACAGATGGGATATCTTACATGGCTTGATCAATTCTTCTAGACTTATTACATATTACTTCCTTGCAGGGAGGGCACTCATCTTATACAATACAAGGTATCCATAAAGTTCATGTGTAATTTACAGTGTAAAATTATTATAAATTGCATATGAACTTTATGGACACCCTGTACATTGACAAGTACAAAGCACAGTGTTGTGCTCTCACACGGTTTGATCTGATCTTTAGATTAACCCGTGTTTGTTGTTCAGTGTTAAATTCTGTGTTTAAAACCTCAACCTAGGAGCACACTGTCTACTGTCAACGTTGTTCTCTGTTGCTTTGACATCAAGGATTGGACTTTTTCCAGTGATATGAAGTTAAAATTCCTCTTCTTAGCATTGAAAACATAACCTTTGCTTTCATTCCTGACTGAATTCTTGTTTCAGTCATACTCACGTTTTTGGTCTAAGACTTCTCCTGGTTTTGTGCGTCAATTCATTTTTTTCTCTAACTTTCATTTATATCCTATTATTATAGGTTTAAGTCAGCTGTACTTTCACCCTTAAGCTACCCCACATTAAATTTTCCATCTAAAGGATCTACAACACCTTTTATTATAGTAGTTTCAAGCTGGTTGAAACCTTTCTTCTACTGTCTGTACTGTCTCTGGAGCTACTAGCTATATAATCACCTTTGTTTTCTTAGCCCTGTGCGCATGAACTTGGGTACAAATAAGAAACTAGCTGTAACTCTGAAGTGACAGAGGAGACTGATGGAGCAGAAGGGCACAGGGAAGGAATTACGAATGTCACGACCCAAAATGATGTTATTTTCTTAAGTGGTTCAAAATCAAAATTCTGTAAGAATTGTATGCCAGTTTTATGTTTCTTGACTCTTTATAAGTAAGTTTTTATTATTGAGTCTCATCTCATTTTCCCCACTGTTCCCATCTTAAAAAGAAAGTGAAGAACGTCGTTAAACTGAGATTTAGGGTAGGGCAGTGAAATTGATAGGATGACTTTTAGGTAAGTAACTTCATCCTTTTCCAAAACATTCTAATAGCTTAAAGAATTTTAATATATTATTTGTTCCATCCCTTCTTACTTTCCTGTTACTTTTTCTTGTGTATTGTTCAAAATGGCTTTATAACTGGTTTGAAGTAAAAAGTACCTTTAGCAGACCATCCTATTATTTTATAAATAATCCAATAGAGAGATGCCCTGAATTTGTAATCATGAGGCTCAGCATCACGATTTTTTATGAAAAGTTGTGTTGTTATCATCTCTGACTTTTTAAATGTTAGGTGTCACCAAAAGTTATACAAGGAAAATGGAAATGATGGCATGTGCCAGTGCTCGAGACATAGTTAGCAGGTAGACTGTTAGAAGTAGGCAGAACTTTGCTTAGGGACCAGTGTCGCAGCCTAAGAGCTGTTGTGATGAGCCTTGATGCTACCATTTAATCATTCTGGGTTGATTTTGATTAGACTCCTTTGGTCTTTCTGTCTTCATTTATTAAAATCATAAACCCTAAGGTTTTTCCATTCCTGAGCGTTCTGTGATTCTGATAATGACTGATATGACAGATTATGACTATTTGTCTTTTTCATCTTTTAGGACCCAGATGATGTTGTACCAGTTGGCCAGAGAAGAGCCTGGTGTTGGTGTATGTGCTTCGGACTAGCATTTATGCTTGCTGGTGTCATTCTAGGAGGAGCATACCTGTACAAATATTTTGCACTTCAGGTCAGTGGAAAATACTTTTTCATCTTTGATTTTGTTTTCCCTTTCCTTCATGTGTGTTATAAAATTGTTCTAACTTGCTCTAAGTTTGAACTTTTTGTCTATGGCCTTTACCCCGAGTGATGGTACTGTTTTAAAGCTGAGCTTAAAAATCTCTCCACCATGTGTTTCCCAGCTGATTAAGCACGCAGTCACTAAAAGGAGAGTAGCATTGTCTTGAAATGCATTAGCCACAAATGTCATCATGTTGATAGGGTATAACTTGATAGCCAGTTTGGGCTCCCCTATTGTAGCCTTTTGTTCTTGGGCCCAGAGTACACTGAAACTACCTTTTCCCCAGGCATTGGTTTCCCTAAAGAACAAGCTAAGCTCAGCAGAAATGTTGAAATTAACATAGGATAAAAGTTCTTTGTAACTCCAGAATGTTTAATAGTAATCCCAGTGGGTTAAGGCATAGATTTTTTATCAGATAATTATGATTTGTGGGCTAAGGCATAGATTTTTCATCAGATAATTATGATTTATTGCCTGTTTTGTGATAAATTTCTCTCAGCAATAATTCAGTAGGTTTTTTTTCTCCTTAAGGAATCTTAAGGGAGAAATTGCTTCAAAGCTTTCTGTGTGCTTTGAGTATTTTAACATTTCAAAAGTTGGAGAAACAGTTGGTAACTAGACCTACTAAAATAATTTAAATAACTTAAATTAAATGTTTAATTTTGGAACATCCTGCCAGGGATGTAGAAATTTCATGTTCATTTCTACATTATTTAAGATAATGTTGATAGATATTGCTAAATACTAATTTATCTTTTTAAGTACAGTTTTTTTATGAGAAATATTTATGATATAGAAAAAATTACTTGGAATTCTATTGTCCAGAGATAACATTTGGTGCCTTAACAGTTTGTGATATACCCCTAATCTTTATTGTGTGTATATATACACTTTTATTTTTATAAAAATGAGACAATATTATAAAGATTTACTGTAATCTAATATTTTCCACTTAATTGTGATATGGTTTAAGGAAAAATCAGAACTACCTGTATGCATATAGAAATTACAGAGAAGTTATCCATTTTTTGGCTAATAAAAGAAGAATCATTTAATCATTTGTGTGGAGAACATCAAAAGTTTTTATATTCTTTCAGAAAAATATTGCTACTTCCTGAACATACTCTTTTATTTAAAAAAAGAAAAATGCCAACAGGTAGAAGTAGGCTTATGTGTTTCTTCAATTATCTGGATGGATAATTGCTTTTATTTTCTATTTTTATCAACTATAAAACGTAAAAGGGAAATCAGCTGCTTTTCTCCTTCTGCAGCGGATTTTTAATAGTACTTTAAAACCTGATCTTAAGAATGTGTTAACTGTGTAATTAAACTGTCTGAGTTGTCATCTAAAAGTAAGAGTTTGCAAGCAAAATGCTATTTAGAAAGAGGTGGCAGCTTAAGTAATGCTTACATTTAAAAACCTGTCTCATGCTGAATTGCTGAAATGAGTGTTTAAACTCTCTACAGCCGGATGACGTGTACTACTGTGGAATAAAGTACATCAAAGATGATGTCATCTTAAATGAGCCTTCTGCAGATGCCCCAGCTGCACGCTACCAGACAATTGAAGAAAACATTAAGATCTTTGAAGCAGATGAGGTTGAATTCATCAGTGTGCCCGTGCCAGAGTTTGCAGATAGTGATCCTGCCAACATTGTTCATGACTTTAACAAGGTGAGAGAGGTGTGACCAGAATTGTTAAAAGAATGCAGGTTCTTTAATTTATGCTTTTTGTAGTTTTAATTTCAATATTTCCTTATTCTATTTAAGAGTTTAGTTTTTACTTTAAAAACCAGACTTAGGTTTCTCTGCCCTACAAGATAAACTGTCAGCATTTGGTGGGCTCTGCTTTTCTGAAGCAGATCCTAGCATCCTGGCCTTTTCTCATCTCATTATTCCTTCTTCCCCTTGCCTTGTCTGTTCTTACAGCCCACCACATAGCCATTCCTGCTTTGCTGGCAAATTATTGTTGTTTCTTATATGATCCCATGTTTTATTAGACAAGAGGTAATTTATGTTCTCATTTTTTTGGTAGCATTTTTAGAAATAATTTTGTTAATCTGTTGTTATTTTTACTTATTTAGTTTTTTATTTTTTTAATAAAAACTTTTACTCTGAGCATTTTTTTTTAAATTTCAGATTAATGTGAGAGTAGAATTAGGTTACAGTGTTTGCATTTGTTAGGTAAGAGTCCCTGGGATCATTTCTGTGGTTCATTAATCTATTTTTAAGTTCTCATTCATTCTACCTCGGCAGTGCAGTAAAGTTGAGGTGAACAACCAAAATTTTCCACCAGTTTCCAGAATTTTGCCATATTTGCTTCGTCTTTTTTCTCTCATTTGACACTTAACTCCTAAATACTTAAGCTGTTATCTCTTAAGAATGAGGATATTCTCCTGCATAACTACAACATCTTTATCACATCTAAGAAAATTAACATGATAATATAGTACAGTGGTCTCCTACTTACTTGTGTGAGAAATATTTCAGGATGCCTAGTGGATAAATACCTAAAACCATAGATAGTACTGAACCCTATATATAACCATACATATACTGTCTTTTCCTTTTCATACATGTTTATGATAAAGTTTAATTTATAAATTAGGCACAGGGAGAGATTAATAATAACTAATAATAAAGTACAGCAGTTATCACAGTATATTGTAATAAAAGTTAGGTTACTGTGGTTTCTCAAAATATCTCATTATAATAAATTCACCTTTTTTCAGACTATGAGTAGCTGAAACCCACAAAGCAAAACTGAAGGTAAAGGGGAAAGTACTGTATTATTTATTACCTACTTTCCTAGTAATTTTTGTCTGATGAATTTTTTTTTTCCAAATCAAGATTTAAAGATTCAGAAATTCACATGTTACTTGTACTTTTTGTCTCCATAAGGTTCCTATTTGCAACACTCAAACATACTACTAAAGTTAGCTGTGCAAACATTTCATGCCCAATAAACATTTATAAACTAGTTTGAAAAATTACTTTTTGTGTTCAAGGTAATAAACTTTATCCCAAACAAATAGTAAATGAGACCTAACACTTTCTGGGCTCTTAGAAATTTAAGTGTTAAACATGATTTCATTTAACTCAGTCCTCAAAATCATCTTGTGAGACCATCTTCCTCAACCAGGTTTCTTATCTGCACCTTTGAAATTAAAAGCATCAACATGACTATCCTTCCAGTTCTCTAAGAATGATAGTTGCCTTCTGGATATGTAGGAGAATAGTTTATCTTTACATACAGTAGATAGATGCCTTAGGGGGCATTTGGGCTTTTAAGTGAGGGAACCAAATCTCTTAATCACATGATACATATTTGCAGTTAATTTTAATAGGTATTGTTATTACTTAATATGGACAGAAAACCCTGATAATAGTAGCAGTAATTTTATCTCTTGTTTCTACCTCTATCCCTAGCCAACCAAACTTTTGATTAGTTGAATACGAGTGATTTACACATTCTAGAGCCAATCCATTTAAATAGTACATATTATTATTAAATATCTAATTGCTGCCTGTCTTAAAAAAATTAATCTAAAATTTGTCTTTTTCTTCCCAGAAACTCACAGCGTATTTAGATCTTAATTTGGATAAGTGCTATGTGATCCCTCTGAACACTTCCATTGTTATGCCACCCAGAAACCTACTGGAGTTACTGATTAACATCAAGGTATAAAAATGTTTAAATTTTTGATTAATGAAATTATTATAGTGCCTTGGAATTCCCAGTTGAGAAATTAGCCCCAAGAAAGCCCATTTTACCAGAACATAGCTAAGAATTTTACGAAGAGGAACTAAGATTAATGGGTTTTAGTTTTGTTTAGTTTTATTTTTTTGAGACAAAGTCTCACTATGTCGTTCTGGGTAGAGTACCATGGTGTCCCAGCTCACAGCAACCTCAAACTCTTGGGCCTTAAGCGATTCTCTTACCTCAGCCTCCCAGAAGCTGGGACTACAGGCGCCTGCCACAATGGCTGGCTATTCTTTTGTTATTGTTGATGTTTGTTTAGCAGGCCTTGGCTGGGTTCGAACCCACCAGCCCCTGTGCATGTGGCCGGCCCCCTACCCACTGAGCTACCAGTGCCAAGCCAGCTTTGTTCTTGTTTTTGTTTATTTTATATTTTGAAATTAAGGTATAATTATAAAATTTTGTTTAAGTCTTCTCAAGAGCCAGGGGGTAAATATCAGCTAAGTATTTGATTTTGGTGACATAGACAACATTTAAACAAAGAGGCATTCCAGTCTTCCAATGCAACTCTATTTTTAAAGACAGATGGTGGGCAATTTGCAACCCCTGTTAATTAATACTATAATCTTTAAGAATTTTGTTGACAGGTTTTCGTAGTCTGCTAAATGTATGTCCTGAGATGTTCATGTAGTCTGTTCTTTCTAAATGTAGGCTGGAACCTACTTGCCTCAGTCATATCTGATTCATGAGCACATGGTTATTACTGATCGCATTGAAAACGTCGATCACCTAGGTTTCTTCATTTATCGACTGTGTCATGACAAGGAAACTTACAAACTCCAACGCAAAGAAAATATTAAAGGTAATACTTTTTTAATGTTCAAGTGTTGGTAGAAAAGTTCCCTGTGTTAAACTAGATTTAGATGAAGCCTAGTCCTTGTTACCAATATGCTTGCCATAAGAAAAAAAATTGTATTGCTACATAATCTCAGATTTCAGTAGAATCATCTTAATTCTAAATCCATTCTTTTTAGGTAGAGGAAAGTCAATGTAAAATGTCATTACCTCAAAATGCTGATCCCTGACTTTGCAAATGGTCACCCTGCCCAACTTCCTATCCTGCCACTTTGGTTCAGCCATATTGGAAGGGTTCTTATTATCCAGCGGGGGGTCTCAAGACCAGTCTCGAGCTGTATCATCAGGGATCTAGAGCCTAAGCAGGTAGTTTGCCTTGTGGGTCACATTGAGGATAATCACTGTCAGGTTAGTTAGAAAAGAATTTGGGTAAGGAATTCAGAGCATTGACATAACTAATGTTACAGCTTTGCCAAATCACTTAACCTTTTTTTCTCGCCTGAAAAATGAGGATAATGTTATCTCCCCATTTCCTTTGAAGATCATTGTAAAAATAACGTGAAAGTACATGAAGCAGCTGTAGAAAGTAAGAAGTGCTATTAAAGTGCACTGTGGTGTGATTTCCTTGAAATTGTATCACACAGTAAAAGTGCTTTCTTGGCTTTTTCTTAGTGTTTTTAATTTTTTTTCATTTCAGGTTAATGTCAGGGTACAAACAACCAAGTCACAGGATTTGAATTTGTTAGGCACAGTCTGTCTTATAGTTATGTCCTGCTCCCAAAAAGTGTGCCATACACCCTTATATTGTGCCCATTCGGTGGGAGCACCCCAAATCCCCACTCCCCTCTCCTCTTCCTTCCTCTCCCCAACTGGAATTGAAATGAGTTTTTCTCTTGTATGGGTGTGTATTTATTTGTCTATTGGCTTCATATTAGTATTAAATACATTGGATATTTGCTTTTTCATTTTTACAATACTTTACTGAGAAAAATGTGTTTCATCTCCGTCCAGGTTAATACAAAAGATGTAAAGTCACCTTTTTGTGGCTGAATGGTATTCCATGATATACATATACCACAGCTTGTTAATCTATTCCTGAGTTGATGGGCACTTAGGTTGTTTCCACATCTTGGCAATTGTAAAATGAGCTGCGATAAACAATCTAGTGGAAATGTCCTTATGATAAAACAATTTTTTTTCCTTCTGGGTAGATAGATGCCTAGTAGTGTGATTGTGTGGTCAAATGGGAGATCAAATCTGAGTTCTTTGAGGATTCTCTGTACTTCTTTCCATAGAGGCTGTATTAGTTTGCAGTTAACATTTTTAATAATATTCTTCTTTGATCTCAGACTAAGGAGTCATCTAAAACCTACTTGATTCCTTACATTTTAAAATTCTCAGGCGGCTCCTGTGGCTCAGCGAGTAGGGCACCGGCCCCATATGCCGAAGGTGGCGGGTTCAAACTGCAAAACAAACAAAAAAAATAGCCGGGCATTGTGGCGGGCGCCTGCAGTCCCAGCTCCCAGTCTCGGGAGGCTGAGGCAAGAGAATCACCTAAGCCCAGGAGTTAGAGGTTGCTGTGAGCTGTGTGACGCCACAGCACTCTACCGAGGGCGATAAAGTGAGACTCTGTCTCTATAAAAACAAAAACAAATAAAATAAAATAAAATTCTCTTGGTTTATAATATTTTTTTAAAAGTCAGACCAGTATGCAATGAGATTTACCCTTTTTAGTCCAGTTCTGAGTTTCTACAAAGACATAGGTGATCATGCAGACACCACAAGTTCATAAATTTGTAAGCAATTTATATCACATCATTATTATATTGTTGCTCTGATCTAAGATGCTTAGTTAAGAAAAGGGAGAAAAAGTATTTTCTTTGATGTGACAAAAGTTTATGGAATATAAGAGTGAAATACTATGTATGCTATGTAATAACTATTAAGTATATGTGGATATTTATTACTAAAGAACCAAAACTTAAAAAAACCTTTTCCCTCCCCAGCAGGTATTCAGAAACGTGAAGCCAGCAATTGTATCACAATTCGGCATTTTGAAAACAAATTTGCTGTGGAAACTCTAATTTGTTCTTGAACAGTCAAGGAAAACATGGAGAAAAATTTAATACCATAGCATAAATAACCCCACCCTTTGTATTTTGTGCAGTGATTATTTTTTAAGATCTTTCATGTAAGTAGCAAACAGGGCTTCACTATCTTTTCATCTCATTAATTCAATTAAAACCATTACCTTAAAAAAAGAAATCTTTTCTTCTTTTCCAAGTGTGGTGTCTTTTCTGTTTGAGTTAGTAAGTGTATGAAATCATTGATAATAGTACACTTCACCTTAGATCTTAGGTGTTAGGAAGAATTAAATTTCTTTAAGTCATTTATCTGGATCTTTATGTTTTAATTATGCATTTTCAAGAGAAGGGGTTATCTAAAGAATAATCATTTATAAGCATACGTAAAAATGGACCACAGTGACTTATTTGTAGCTGTTAGTTGCCCTGCTACCTAGTTTGTTAGAACATTTGAGCACATATACTTCTAATTTTCCTCCAATTAAAATGTGTAGTATTTTCAGTGTCATATTTAACTACTTACAGTATGATTTCTACTTTTATGTTTTAAGTATCCTAGGCACCTGCTGTAATGTTTTAGAAAATGTTTGGAATTTAAGAGATAAGTTGTGTTACTAATTTGTATAACCCATATCTGTGCAATGGAATATAAATATCACAAAGTTGTTTGACAAGACTGTGTGTTATTTTTCCCCTATATAATAAAACCAAAGAAAAATTTGGTTCTTCATATCTTAAGATAATTCACAAAAAGAAACTATTTTTTAAAAGTTCAATTCTCTATATACAATGGGTAAAATCATTGATCTTTTTTAAAAAATAAAAATAAGCCACTTTAACAACTAAACCAGATTCTTTGTGGATACTATTAAAAGTAAGACTCATTCTTGAATGATGCTATTTAATGTAAAATACTTCTATATTTAACGGAAGGACTATTGTAAGAGCCTAAAGTTTGCAAGGAGCATGAAATAATGTGCTTCTATGAGAATGGCCCCCCTCACAAATGGAGCACTACGAGTTACAGTGATGATTTTTACATTTCGGAGGTTGCTTTGTAATCTGAAATAATTCTGGATCCACTGCCATTTAAAATACCTAACAGTGATTTCATTGAAAATTATTAAGACAAAAAAATTCAATTTTGACTTTAGGAGGTCAGAATTTTTAAAGCTTTAGACTCACAGTAAAAAGATTCGGTCCAGAAACCGATTCTAGTCCAAAAGGATATTATCTACTCATGGCTTTTGGTTTCATTTTAGTAATATTGTCAGAACTTTAGGCCAGCCATTTGGATATTCAGGGATTGACAACTTTTTAGAAGAACCTATTTTTTTGATAAAATGAGCTTGGCTTTTTCCTACCTTCTGGGTTCTAAAATTTCATGGTTTGGCAGGGCAGGGTGGTGGTGGTGGTGGCTATGAACATCTGAGAACACGCTATTCATTCAGCAAATTACTGAGGATCCTTTATATGTCCAACATATAATACTGTGTTGAAGATACATCTATAAAGGAGAAAGGCAACTGCTGCCTTCTCAGAGACTCAATCTACGAAAAGAGACTGATAAATAACCAACTAATTATGCTGTGTTATATCCGTGCTGAGGGGGAGCGGCAGATCCAGGTTGCTTTGGAAATATTTGAGAGAGTCATTGAGATTTTAGAATAAAAATTGTCATGGAAAATGTCATATACCATCCTGAGAACTTCATTAAGTAGACCATGTGCTGCTGTTGAAGGCATTTTGAAGGAGCATATTAGTTTCCGTTTTTCCATTGATTATAATAGTTAACAATGCTGTATGGAGGTAGTCGAACTGAGGCAATAACCCTGCCATCTGGCTGGCTTCATGGTAGGAATGTGCTTTCATCACAGTCCAGTGTAGCAGGTAGCCTCTAGGCCTAGGTACCCAGACTTACACTTTCCTGTAAAATACAGTTTCATTATAATTTGTAAAGGTTTTTGTGTAATCATCTTAGTAAAAATACTTCCTTAAAACATTTACAATCATTAAAGTGGCCTGATAGGTCTAGTGTAATGGCCATGAGTTTACTTCATCTCCATTACTATTCCAGTAACTTCCTTTACTTAACGGTCGGTTGAGTGGAGACTCTCACCCGAGCTTGATCATTCAGATATGTCCCAAGAATTTTGGAGTTCTGACTGAAATTCTAAGCTATACCCTTTGAACTCATGTGCCAGCGGGAGACTGCAGTCTTGGTGTGGCTTCGAAAAACCAGAGGGCGAAGGCTGTGCATGAGAAGATGGTAGAATCAGATATGCAGAGAGGACTGCCCTGTGTCCCGGAGGGCTCCAGGGATACTCAGCTTCCCCTCCCAGTTACTGAGTTCTGTCTCAATCCATTTGGGTTGCTGTGACAAAATACCATAGACTAACTTATAAATAATAGAAATTTATGTCTCACAGTTCTCCAGCCTAGAAAGCCCAAGATCAAGGCAGCTGCAGATTCAGTGTCTGGTAAGGAAGGGCCACTCATGGATGACAGCTGTCTTCTCTCTGTGACCTCACCTGGCCGATCTCTCTGGGGTCCCTTTTATAAGGGCGCTTACTCCTTGAGGGCTGTCCTTTCATGACTGAACACCTCCCAGAGGCCCCATTTCTTGAAACCATCACCTTGGAGGGGAGGATTTCAATGTGAATTTGGGGGAACTATTCCACAAATGCCGTCTTAGTGTGTATTTACCTAGGAGAGCTTTGGTCCTGCCCTTTTGCAGCACCTTCTGTTATCTTTTGCACTAGTTGAAAAAGAGCCATAGAAGTCAGAAGATAAAGCTGTATAAACTTTGGCAAATTGTCAGGACAGTGACCTGGATTGCTCATCTGTGACACTAAATTGAGAATGTGGCTCATAATTAAATAAAATCATAGGTATGAAAGTGCTGTGGAGAACTCTGTACAATTAGCACTTTTAGTGAAATCTATCACTGCTATATGTTAGCAAGTGAACATTGATCTCGTTTTTTAGTGTGTAATTTTTCACTTATGCTTTTCCTGGATCCCTTTTTAGACTCTCCACACCTTGTTAATAAGCAGATGCCAAAAATAAAAAAAGCATGTAGTGTTCTAAATGGTGTTTATCTCAAATGACGTGACAGAAGTCGGAGTATAAAAAACTCAAGAGGAATAATATAATAATGCAAATGAAAAGCAAATGGATTACTGGAAGGAAAATGTCCAGATATCACATTTGAATGCAGCTACAAGTTAATGCTGGCTGTTTGTGCTAAGTGCACCTTTAACAGTTTCCTAGGCACACCCCCTCTTTTTCCTAGCAAAGAGTCTATTGCCCAAAATCATATAAATCCTACTCTGTGTTGGTCACCAGTCCTTGCATATTTTAACTCTTTGAGACTTAGTTTCCTAGATGATGATTTCATGTGTTTCTCTTAGAAAAAGAATGATTCTTCATCTCCATAAAGCTATAGAGCTATCAGTTTGTTGAAAGCCTTGTCTCAAGTCATTGTTAACTAGGCTTCTGTCTGAGGTTTGGTGGGTAACGCTTCTTTAAGGAAGAAAGAAGCATGGTAGCTCTCTGACTACTGAACATTTTAGCCTTTTATTGAAAAAACCCAGAACACTTTTAAGATTTTTTGAAATATTTACTGAATTTTTAAGCCATGAATTAAAATATTTCCTACTATCACTGTAGGTTGTAGCTCCCACACTTTCATTCTTCCAGCCACCTATTATTGCTGGTTGGTTCTGAGAAGCAGAATGGTTGGGAATGGGCTCTTCCAAGCTCAAAATCCAGGCCTGAATGCTATGAAACAAAATAATCGTAGCTCTCTCCTACCTACATTTATAAATAATTTGTTGGGATTTCTAGATCTGTTTTTTAACTTTGCAAGTATATTTCCTTATAAAATTGCAAATAATATAGAAATGTTAAAGGTAAAAAATGAATGTTCCCCTTCTTTCTCCAATCTTTTCTCTGCAGTCTCATTCCTTAAGGGAGAATTAATGACCAGCAGTTTGATGTGTGATATAATTTTTAGATGACCCGGGTCTTGCCCCAGTGAGTAAGAAGATGAAAACTACTTTCCGATGACATGGTCAGATGATGTGGTCTTAACCACCATCATGAATGGGAATTGTTCTAGAAGCCCAAACCAGAAACCCCACAGTCTGGACGGTCACTGTGTCCCCCACCTCCCAGCAGCTTCCTGCTCTTCTATTGTCCTGGCTCAATCACCTCACCCCAGCCTGCTTAAAACACTTCCATGGTTTCTCCTCCTTCTTGGGGTAAAGACCAAAATAGTTAATGCTGCACTGGCCTATTCAGCCACTCTCTCCTTTGTTCTTAGCATCCTTCCACACTGCTTTACAGTTTCTTGGTAAGTGCTATTCTCATTTCCTTGAAAATTACATTTGTTCACCACCATGCCCTTTAGTTAGCTTCTATTCAGCCTTCAGACTTTAGTTCTGGTGACCCTTCCTGAAGGGAAACTTCTGAACCATAAGGAGAGGTTTTCCTGTTTTGCAGTCTCATAGCATTATATGTATATTTCTCCCTTGTGGCACTGGATGTGATTAAGATTTTATATTTTGTCATTGCTGCTTTTTTGGTTAACATATTTCCCCCACTAGACTCTTCAATATCTTAATAGAGTACTTGGCATATAGCTGGAGCTCATAATTATCTATTTGATGAATAAATTACTCCTTCCTATACTCCTGGTCTTTCCCACTGTCACCTTTATTCTGGATAATATGTAACATTTCCCAAACAGTTGTCTGGATCACTTTTCCAAAATCTATGCTGGCTTTCTCCTCAAATCTAGTCCACCCTGGATCTGAGCGAGTTGCCTTAAAGACAAACCAAATCATGTCTGTCTTCTGTTAGCAGTCCCCATCTTTTTGGCACCAGGGACTAGTTTCATGGAAGACAATGTTTCCTTGGACTAGGAGGAAGAGGGCTCTGGAGTGATTCAAGCACATTACATCTCCGCTGGGGATTATCAGGTATTAGAGTCTCCTAAGAAGCATGCAACCTAGATTCCCTCACATGTGCCATTTACAGTAGGGGTCAGGCTCCTCTGAGAATCTAGTCCTGCCGCTGATCTGACGAGAGCTGGAGCTCAGGTGGTGACATGAGATGACAGGGAGCAGCTGTAAGTACAGATGAAGGGTCTCTCCTCCTGCTGCGCAGCCTGGCTCCTAATAGGCCACAGAGCGACCCACGCTGGTCCACAGCCTGCGGGTTGGAGACCACAGTACTATAAAATTCTATGATGGTGTCCTATTGCACTCAGAAAAAAAAAAAAAATCCATGATTTCAAGCCCTAAAACCCTCACTGGACTTCCCTCGCCATTTTCCTATTTGTATCCTAACCTTTTCTTTCTGTTTTAGCCTTCATGTAAGCTGGTGGCCCTGCCTGAAACAGTTTTTCTTCCATAAAGAAAACAGTTAACTCCTACTCATCCTTCGGATCTTGGGTGAAAAGTTTCCTCCAAGAGGCCACCGTAGCTCTCTTTATTTCTTACAGCTTCCTTGTTACTTTTTTTATCTGTCTCTGCGCAACCCTCAACCAGACGATTAGCAAAATAGAGTGTCCTCAGTACTTGGCACATAATGGGTCTTAAACATTGAATGAAGAAATTAACATCTTGGTCACTGTAGCTAGGAAGAAAGTATGATATCAGCTTTACTAGAACCAAAGTATATTTTGCCAAGCAATCTTCAACATTCAAATGGAAAATTCGGTGTCAAATGAACTATATTTTTGTGAATTAACCCATTCAGCCAGTAAGGGTTTTCCTTGGAGGCTATTTTATCCTGGCGGGCTGGTTGTGCAAAGACATAGCATTGGTTTTGTTTTGTTTTGTTTTGTTTTGTTTTTTGGCCAGGGCTGGGTTTGAACCCGCCACCTCCGGCATATGGGGCCGGTACTCTACTCTGAGCCACAGGCCGCCCTGACATAGCATTGTTTTAAATAAAATGTTCTGTGGGAGGCCATATTAAGATTTTTAGAGGACAGAAGTGAATGATTGATAGTATATATCCACCAATGTTTCATACTAAGATTATGTCTTCATCCCTGATACCATCTTCTTCCAGAGTGGTATTTATGGCCAGAAGCTCTTCCACCATTCAAGAGGATACCAAGATTCTTTCAAGGCCCAGTGATTACCAAAAGACATTGGTATGGGGTGGTGCCTGTGGCTCAGTGAGTAGGGTGCTGGCCCCATATACCAAGGGTGGCGGGTTCAAACCTGGCCCTGGCCGAACTGCAACAAAAAAATAGCCGGGCGTGTGTGCCTGTAGTCCCAGTTACTTGGGAGGCTGAGAAAAGAGAATCGCCTAAGCCCAGAAGCTGGAGGTTGCTGTGAGCTGTGAAGCCCTGGCCCTCTACCGAGGGCGATGAAGTGAGACTCTGTCTCTAAAAAAAAAAAAAAAAAAAGAAGATATTGGTATTACATTTTAAACTGTAGGGGGAAATTTTAGTTGTCACAAGACTAGAGAATTTAGTGGATGAGGCCACAATACTAAATGTCTTAAAAGTAGCGAATCTCACACAAGGAATGAATGACTGCCTTGGCTAATTTGCCAATTTAGTACCCGCTGCTGAGAAGCATAAAAGGAGACAGAAGAGCTTTCAGAATGCCAGCCAGGAGTGTCCAACCTCTTCTCTGCTTCACATTGAAAGAAGAGTCGTCTCCAGCCACACATTAGACACATAAACTGATGAGCAAAAAAAGGCTTCATGCACAATTTTTTCAATATCTGACACCACAGGGAAGCAAAAAAGTCCTCACATAATCTGCACATGGCCCATGTTGGACACCACTGGAAGCCCACAGCTAAATAGAGCAGTGGTTCTCAACCTGTGGGTCACGACCCCTTCAGACTGCAGCATTAGGAAGGTTGAGAACCACTGAATATAGGTAAGAGTAATTTTCCATCTGGGCATGGTTATGGGAAGTTCTCAGAACACTTACAACATATAATTTGCCGAATATAAGTTTAGTAGCTAAAACACACATATCTAGTTCTAATCCATTCCAGAGAATATCACACTTTTTTTAACCCCTGATTATCTGATATCCACCTCCTGCCACAAACACTTTCTCTAGAGTGAGTCTAGATTCCATCCCTGCAGCTAGTTGACACCCTAGGAAATATCTCTACCTGAAAGCCTTCCTTTAGCTTTCCATGTAAATGTCTTCGTAAAACCGTGATGTGTTGTTATCCTCTTGACTTTTGTCAAGGATTGATAGAAATAAAAATGAGTCAAAAATGTTCCTTCAACTTCTATAAAAGTGCTAGTGAAATCATTATGTAATATCTAAATATTTTAACATTTAGTGTTAGGAAAAAGGTTTTTCACTTCAGACACACGCTGATATTAGGTAGTAGAACTAAATAATTTATTTGCTTCTCTTTTGCCTTGGTTGTTGGGAAATTCAGAGCTAAAGTTTGTATTTAATTAGATTAAATACTTCCAGCCTCAGGTTTTTAGTATATAATCCTTTGTTAGAGCTTGAAGTTGTCCTTCAATTGTGTCATATTTTGTTTTGATTTTTAGATATAGCTTACATGCAATAAAATGCATTTTGTAAGTGTTTAATTCAGTGAGTTTTGATGGTTTTATGTCTGTGTTAATAACACATGAGAACATTTTCCTCAACCTTGTGCCCCTTTCCAGCCCACTCCCTCATGCTGTTGCAACTACTTGCTGATTTCTATGACATAGGTTAGTTTGGGGCTGTTCTTCAACTTCACTTGAATGGAATCATATAGTATATAATCCTTCTGGCTGGCATTTTTTCACACAATATAACATTTTCTTAATATTCACTCATGTTGTTGCATGAGTCAGTAGTTCTTTCTTTTCTTTTTTGAGACCAAGTCTCAGTCTGTTGCCCAGGCTAGAGTGCTATAGTATCAACCCAGCTCACAGCAATCTCAAACTCCTGAGGTCAAGCGATCCTCAAACCTTAGCCTCCCAGAGGGCTAGGATTGCAGATGTGAGCCACTGCTCTCAGCTGTAACTCTTTCTTTTTAATTGCTGCATAGCATAACTTTTTTTTTTTTTTTTTTTGCATCTACCACACTTCGTTTATCATTTCTTTTATTGTAAGTATTTTGGTTGTTTCCAGTTTGGGGCTGTTATGAATTAAATTTCTATGAACATTCATGTACAAGTCTTTGTGAACAGTTTATATTTTTAAAAATCTTTCTTTAATGATTTCATTGTGAAAATCTACTGTAAATATCATATCTTTATATTTATAAATATAAAGAAGCAATAAATACATGAAAATATAGCAATCTAAGTATTATTAGGTTTACAATCATAACTTACACACTAAAAACAACTTAGAAATTTTATTTTCCAATTGTTTTGAAATTGAAGATTAGCCGTGCACAGTGGCTCATACCTGCAATCCTAGCACTTTGGGAGGCTGAGGCAGGTGGATTGCTTGAGCTCAAGAGTTCAAGACCAGCCTAAGCAAGAGTGAGATCCCCCCATCTCTACTAAAAAAAAAAAAAAAATAGGCAGGCATTGGGAGACTGAGGCAAGAGAATTGCTTGAGCCCAAGAGTTTGAGGTTGCTGTGAGCTTCAATGTCACAGCACTCTACCCAGGGCAACAAAGTGAGACACTGTGTTAAAAAAAAAAAGAAAGAAAGAAAGAAAGGAAAGGGAAAGAAGATCTAATCAAATATATACTATTTACCTTCAAGTAAACTTTTGGAATTCAGATACTTTCTCATTTAAATTCCCTCTAAGGTGTAGGTTGTTTCCTTTAATTCTCATTTTGCTTGTCCAATAGGCATTATCAGATTTAACATGTTCACAGCCAGCCTTGATTTCTTTTCCATATATCGCCTTGCCATGATTTTCTTATCTCAACTCCTTTTGAGTGTAGTGATCTTCACTAAAGATCTTTACCAGAGTGATCTTTACTAAATCTAAGCCACATCATGTCCCCTCTGCAGAAATCCCAACATTTTCATTCAGAAGAAAAGTCAGCGTTCCTAGGATGGCCTACAAGGCCATGGGTAATCTGGCCTCACAGACCCTCGCCTTACATCATCTGCTACCATGCTCTGCTTCCTCACTCCTCTGCAGCCTCGTGGCTGCCTCACTTTTCTTTGAACATACCAAGAGCAATCTTGCCTCAGAGTCTTCACACTTGCTGTTTCTGGGCTGAGAATTCCACACCTTCCTTCCTTCCCCACATACATCTCAAGGCTCACTGCCTTACTTCATATAAGTCTCTGCTCAAATGTCATTTCATTAGATAGGTCTTGCCTGATGACCTTTTTAGAAGCGTGTCCCACCTCCACCCTGAACACTGTCAAGATCTATTTATGTCGTATTCCTATTCAGCCCTATCCAGGCCAGACCACAAAAACAGCTTTAAGTTCGAGGATGGGCGAAAATAATGACTGGGACTTGACTCAAGATTCCTAAAGCAGCTAATGAGCAATGCAAAAACTAAAGGTAAGAGAGTAATTGGGGACCAGCTTTGCTCAGCTGCCCTTGTTTTCTTATGGAGGCTCCTCTGGAATTTGGTGGTCTCTACAGGTCACATAGACTGAGACATCCACTCAGGCAGAGGAGCATAGAACCCTGGGCTCTGCCTCCCCTCCCTGTGTCCTTCCCTCATCACTTTGCTGCCCATGATTATTAACAAGGCTCATGCCAGGGTGTCCTCGTTGCTAGGACTATTGTTCCTTATCTCTGCTGTCCTCTCAGGCTGTCCATTCTGCCCTCTTAGGGCCCTTCCTTGCCATGACATACCACACTATCTTATTTTTCTCCATGGCGCTTATCATCACCTGCCACATTTATTTTTGTATTTGTTTACTGTCTCTCCAAACAAAATATAAATTCCCTGAGAACAGGGATTTTGTTCTTTTTGTTCATGCTGTATCCGCAGGACCTAGTAAAGCACTTGGCACATGTTAAGCGCTTCATAAATATTTGCTGAATGAATTTTGTTCCGTATCTTTAACATGGTTCTACATCATCTCCTTTTTAAAAATTGGCTTCATTATATAGACCTCAGTGGCTGCTGATACCAAACAAAGCCAAAATTGTCTTACTTTTTTTTCTTTCCCTTTAGTGTTAGGATTTTATTTGAGGGTTGGAATGGCCATAGCAATAGACAGTGTACATGTATTCCTTGTATTGGTATTAGTTAGGTTGCCGTGTTTAAAAAGTGAGTTGGTCCTTGTGTCTTCAATAGACAGAGCAGAAGAAAATCTACTGTGTTATATTAATGTATAAAGTTCAAATTACCTCTATTATAGGGCTCCTTTGACTATACTGTGTTGAATCATAGGGAAGAAAAAAAAAATGCCAAGGAGTGTATTGAAATTCAGACTGATTCAGGCAAATGCTACTTTAACTTATTAAAAACTCTTGAAATGCCATCAGCTAGAATGCCAATGCAGACAGGTGACACATTTTTACTTTTTTCTTTAAAAATAAAACTAAAAACAAATCATCCCATAAGAGAAAGAATGACACATTTATAAACTAGAGTTTTTGTCATTGCCTTTTTCTGTGGACAGTTCACTCATCTAAATTTTGTGGTGAACACATTGGTTTGAATGGAAAAAAACAAACCCTGTTGGTAACACTTTGAAATTAATTTTTAGAAGTCTTGATTGAACATAGTTCCAAATATGTTATTATGGTTGGGAGATTTGATTGAAAAACATGTTCTTCTACATCAGCCACCAAATCTTCAAATATATGTTTATAAAGTCCTTTCCTTTTTCCAGTCATTAATACAGAAACAAATAAGTTTTAGTATTATTGGATCCAATGGGGGCATGACTTGTATATGGTTTGTAAAAAATAGTGAGGACAGTTTTGAAAGTGTCATCCATTAGCCAAAATGAAGCATGTGCTAGTTTTTTAATGTCAGATTTTATGGCAAATATAGTAAGTCTATCTTTTTTGACAATAAAATCCCTAATCAAGAATAATTTACCACTTAATGTGGAATATCACTGGAAGAACCTCAACACTGGCTAATGTCCCTTGTTCAGAAGGTCACTGATCTTGTTGAATTTTTTTTATTCTTTGGTGAAGGGCATTTTTTGAAGGCACTATGAGTGACAGGGCAGAAATCATACATGATAGAGTAATTTGGAAGGAGAGAGTTCTTGTAGTTTTCACCTGCATTTTCATTTCTTTTCTGCTCTTTGAAACACTCACTGCACTTATGTTTAAAGAATGGTTGGGCTCTGCAAGTTTTGTAAGTATATCCTGCCCATTTGAAAGTCTGACTATTGCCTAGATGTTGTAATTATGCGATTTTCTGCTTTTACAGCACCCAAAACAATTTGCTTTTAGACTTTTCTCTTTCACCATTAATTCATGTAGCTTCATAACTTATCACAGTATTTTTTCAAGGGGACAGTATCACAGGTCACTTCCGTTGTGTTGTAAGGAATACAGTAAAAAAGAATGTAATTGACTTTCCTGATACAAAATCTGTAATAGTTGGGCGTCTCCAGAGAGACAGAAGCAATAGGATGTGCATAGAGATATATATGAGAGGGGATTTATTAGGGGAATTGGCTCATGCAATTATGGTGGCCGAGAAGTCCACAGCAGACTGCAAGCAGGAAACCCTGGGATGCTGGTAACATGGCTCAATATAAGTCAGAAGGCTTCAGACTCAAGGAAGGTGATGGTTAACTCTCAATATGAGGCCAAACCCTCAGGACCCAGGGGCTGCTGGTTTAAGTCCTGGAGTCCAAAGGCTGATGAGCCTGGAGTTCTGACGTCCAAGGCAGCCGAAGAGAAGTCTGTCCAGCTCTGAGAGAGACCAATTTGCCTTCTGTATTTGTTTTCTCTGGGCGCCAGCAGATTGGATGGTGCCTCCCCAAATGACGGCAGGTATCCCCACTGGGTCCACTCAGACTCACATGCTAATCTCACCTGAAAACACACAGTTTTTTAGGGAGGTTGGAGTGCAGAAAGGAGGGGCCTTGCGGGAACTCCTCCCACGTGGCTGAAGGAGGTCTGGGAGAGGGTCGAGGCCCAGAGCGCAGCGGCCTAGTGCTCACGCGGAGGGGCAGCGTGCGGGGCTGGAAGGAGGAGGGCAGGCTGGTGGGCCAGGCAGGCAGTGAGCAGCCGGGAGCACATGGCGGACTCAGCAGCCATGGCCAGTAGTTAGTTAGTTGTTAGTGTCAGTTGCTCAGGGGTCGAGACTGAGGTCACAGGAGGACCCAACAGGAGGCGATGGTGGTCACCGCAGCATGTGTGCCCCTCAGGTGTCTACCTAAATTGGGAATTATGCTGTAGATGTTTTTCTTTGTGGTTTACCTGAAAGTCTAAGATTTGTTGGGGGAGGGGCAAGATGGCCAACTAGAAGCGGCATCTGACAGAGGCTCCTGTCCAAAGGGAAAGATAACCTTCAGAAACTGCCCAATTGAGCTGAAGACTGAGAGCCCAGCCCAGAGAGAGAGAGAGAAAGAGAAGTGATAGGTGCAGGTTGCCTCTGAGGCAAGCTGTGGATGTCCAGAAACCAAGCTTCAGGCAGAAAAACTGAACTAAAGTTTTCCGCCATTCTGAACTTCCAGGATACCCTTCCCCCCTTACCTGATGCGCCAGAAGCCTGACCTCTGCTGAAACTGAGGGAGGAGGACTTGAGCAGCGCCCACTCTCCCTATCTGCTGGGTCAGGAAATCTGCCAGGTAAGAGAGTCTGGGCCCCACCGAGCCCCAGCCAGCCCCCAGGCCAGGGACGCTGCAGAAACCCCCCCCCCGTGGCTCCGATCTGTGCCCCACTGGGCCTCAGCCTGCCACCTGCAGCGGCCAGGAACTCCGCAGGACTTCCACACCCCCTGATTTGCACCCCACCGGGCCTTAGCCTGCCACCAGCAGCAGCCAGGAAGCCCACAGGGACTCTCCTGTGGTGCAGATCTGTGCCCTGCCGGGCCTCAGCCCACCACCCACAGAGACCCCTGACCATCCGTGCCCCAGGCCTGCCGCCCACAGTGGCCAGAAACTCCACACCACCAGGACCCCTGCGGCCCTAATTGTCACCCTGCTGGCCCTTGACCCACTGCCAGCAGCAGCCAAGAAGTCCACTGGGACTCCCTCTTGGGTCGATCTGTGCCCTGCCCGGCCTCGACCTGCCACTGCTGGGACCCCAGCCTGGCTCTGATCCACGCCCTCCGGGACTCGGCCCTCTGTCTGGAGCAGCCAGGGACTCTACTGGACCTTGCCTTGCTGCCTGGCCTGCTGTGGCCAGGGACCTCACTGGGACCCCCACACCGGGCCTTCGCCTGCTGCCCACACCAGCCAGGGGCTCCACCAGGAACCTTCCAGGCCTCCGCCTGCCTGCCTGGGCCAGGAACTCTGGGAGCCACACAAACTGTCTCCTCCCCTACCCTCTCTGCCTCCCCACCAGCCCAGCCTTCCTGGCCAGGAACCTAGGAGGCTGCACTACCTGTGCCCTCCCTCCGGAGTCCTCCTCCCAGCCAGAGACTGCTGGAGGCACGGGCTCCCTTTGCAAAGGCCACCGGGTGCCCCAGCCCATGCCCTGCTGCTTGATCCGGGTGTGCCACACTCTGGAGCTGCTCCTGCAGCCAGAACTCCCTGGGTGGGGCAGTTCCAGAGGAGCTACACAGGGTCACTCCCTACAAAGGTCCAGTAACAACAGAGTGATCCTGCCGGGGTCTGATCTGGGAGAGACACCTCCCCAACCCTGAGGACAGTCATAGGCAACAGTGAAAATAATCATGAGGCAGAATCAACAGAAAAACTCTGGCAATATGAATAATCAGAGTAGATCAACTCCCCCAGGGAACAACAAGGTAGATCCCTTGCATGAGCAAATGGCTGAGATATCAGAAATCAAATTCAGAGTCTGGATAGCAAATAAGATCACTGCAATGGAGGAAAAGATGGAATTAGAATTTCAAGCAGTATTCCAAAAGACCATCCAAAAGATGTCTTAAGAACTGAACGAATTCAAAGACAAAATGACCAAAGATTTTCACACATTGAGACAAGAAGTTGCAGCTCTCAAAGATCTCAGAAATACAGTAAAATCCCTCAGTAACACAATGGAGCAAGCAGAAGAAAGGATTCTGACATGGAAGACAAAGCTTTGGAATACTCCCAAACTTCCAAAGAGGTAGAGAAATGGAAGGAAAAAACGGATCATTCTCTCAAACAGCTCTGGGATAACTCGAAGAAAACCAATATTCGCCTTATAGGGATACCTGAAAACAATGAAGTGGCATCACAAGGCACAGAGTCTCTTCTTTATGAGATTATGAAAGAGAACTTTCCAGACATGCCAAGAGATTCTG
>CAUYRH010014736.1:0-24589 GCA_963574655.1 Perodicticus potto
CCCAGGCTTATACCTGGTTCATGTTATACTTTGTTACCATGGTTACCGCTGTATCTGGCCCATAGAAGGAGGTGCCTGTCGTCGCAATTTCTGGAATTTTAAAATATGTCTGTTTTGCAACTGGCTGCCCAACTTCGGTTGACCTATTCAAGACGGCACCCCTATGTGACCCCCAGACTGGGCACAGGAGACCACGCTGCACCACTTTCTCCACTCAGTGCCCAGTTACACTGTGAACTGGGAACTGCAATCTTCCGTCAGGAGGAGCTGGTTGCCCCTGGCACCTGCCGTTTCAGCAGCACCAAGGGGATTTTTCTCTCTGAGTCCATGGCTCAAGATTATGCTTTAAAGACTTGCAATCTGTCTGATTGCTGCCTACTCTGAACTGCCAGTCTACACCAATATTCTCTGTCCAGGAACAATTAAATCCATTCATTCACACCTGCTGTTCCTGAAAAAGGTGCCCGTGGTGGGTCGCCATTTCCAAATGAGCATTTTCCCGTGTGGGATACTTTCCCCTAATTGTTTGCTGGGCTGCCTATCCCTGTGCTGCTCCGAACAGCACCCCGTCTTATAGCGAATTTTCACTCAGGAGTTCACACTTCACTGATCTTTCCACAAAATGTCTACTTTTCCCAAAAACTGGGAACTACAGTCCTCGGTAGGGGAGGGGCTGGTTGCTGCTGCCACTGGAACCCCTTTAACAGTGGCATGGCAATTTCTCTAGCAGATTCTGTGGCTCTGGGTTAGATTTTACGTTCAGGAATCCAACTGTTCATTATGCACCCCTTGCTGCCTGTCTCCACCAACTTTCCCGTGGGGGAACATCCAGCCAGCCTCTCTCTCACCTGAATGTTTGTGAAAGTTGTGCTAGACATCTGTCCCATCCATCATCATGCTCCTCCTCCTCAACATTTCAATTTTAAATATTTATGCACTCAACTAAAATTCTCCCAGATTTTTGAAAAAGACCTTAAGTATTCTGAGAAATATGATATTCTCTTATTATAACACCAGAATAGCAGGGGATTTTAACACTCTTCTGACAGAACTGGACAGATCCTCTAGACAGAAACTAAACAAAGATACAAGAAACTTAAAAGCAACCCAAGAAAAAATGGGCATACCATCCCAAAGCTGGGAAATATATATATAAAGAACATACCATCCCAAAGCTAGGGAATATATATTCTTCTTATCAGCCTATGGAACTTACTACAAAATAGATAATATACTAGAATCAAACCTCAACAAAATTAAGAGATTAGAAAATATACCTTGTATCTTCTCAGACTATAAGGCAATAAAGGTAGAACTCAACTCCAAGAAAAAATTTCATACCCACACAAAGGCATGAAAATTAAATAACCTTATATTGAATGACAGTTGGGTCAAGGAAGAGATAAAGGATGAAATTATTAAATTCCTCAAACATAACAATAATTAATCTATAAGTTACCAAAATGTGTGGAATACTGCAACAGCAGTTCTTAGATGGAAATTTATTTCATTGAATGCCTATATCTGAAAAACAGGACAGCACATCAATAATAATCAAATGGATCATTTTAAGGAAATGAAAAGGAAGAGCAATTTAATCCCAAACTTAGCAGAAAAAAAGAAGTAAACAAAATTAAATTAGAAATAAATGAAATTGAAAACAAAAGAATCATTCAGAAAATTAATGAAACAAAAAGTTGATTCTTCAAAGAGATAATAAAATCAACGAACTATTGGCTAGATTAATTAGAAACATAAAAGTAAAATATTTAATAACGTCAATCAGAAATGAAAAGGGGAAATAACAATACAATAAAGATACAAGAGAATATATCTGACTACTACAACAAACTCCGTGCCCAGAAAATTCACAATGTGGAGGAAATAGACCAATACCTGGAATCACACCTTCTCCCTAGTCTTTACCAGGGATAAATAGAACTCTTGATCAGACCAATATCAAGCACTGAGATCAAGAAAACAATAAAAAATTTTCCAACATAAAACATCCCTAGACTAGATAGCTTCACCATCAGAATTCTATCACACCTTCAAAAATGTACTTATACTGTAGAACCTGTGCTAAACACTGAGAAGGAAGGAATCTCCCCCAACATGCTCTATGAAGATAATATCACCCTGATACCAAAACCAGGAAGGGAACAACTAAAAAGAAGAACTATAGAGCAATTTTACTAATGAACATTGATGCAAAAATACTCAATAAAATGTTAGCCAATAGATTACGGCTACACATTAAAAAAATTATACATCATGATTGAGTGGGTTTTATCCCAGGAATGAGAAGGTGGTTTTACATACACAAATACAAAAATGTATTTCACCATATCAATAGAAGAAAAAACAAAGACCACATGATCCTCTCAGGAGATACAGCATCTTTTTCTAACAAGAACATTTAAGAATATAGGCATAGGTAGCACATTTCTTAAACCAATTGAAACCATCTGTGACAAACCTACAACAAACATTGTAATGAATGGAGTAAAACCAAAAGCTTTTCCATTTAGAAGGGGAACCATACAAAGATGTCCACTATTGCCACTGCTATGAAACAGTGCTAGAAGTTCTAGCCAATGTAATCATACAAGAGAAGGATATAAAGGGCATCCAAAGGGTGGCAGAGAAGGTCAAACTCTCACACTTTGCCCATAATACGATTTTATACTTACAGAACTTGAGACTCAACCACAAGACTTCTTGAAGTGATCAAGAAATACAGTAATGTCTCAGGGTATAAAATCAATGTCTATAATTTAGAAGCCTTTGTATACTCCAATAATAGTCAGGTCGAGAAACTAATCAAAGACATATTTCCCTTCACTGTAGCTTCAAAGAAAATGAAATAACTAGGAATACACCTAACAAAAGAAGTGAAAGATGTTTACAAAGAGAATTATAAAATCCTAAAAAAAGAAATAGCAGAAGATATTATCAAATGGAAGAACAGACCAAGCTCTTGGTTGGGAAGAATCAACATTGCTAAAATGTCTATATTACCCAAAGCAAACTACAGATTCAGTGCATTCCTCATTAAAATACCAACATCATACTTTGAAGAACTGGAAAAAATATGTCTTCATTTCAAATAGAACCATAAAAATACCCTGTATATACAACATTATTAGTAGTAATAAAAACAATGCTGGCAGCATCACTTTCTCAGACTATAGGTTGTATTACAAATTGATAGTGATTAAAAAATTAAGATATTGGCACAAGGCTAGAGACATAGACATATGGAACCAAATAGAAATTCAAGAGATGAAATCAGTCTTTTGTCACTATCTTATCTTTGATAAACCAAACCAAAGCATATAGTGGGAAAATAAATCACTATTTGACAAATTGTGCTGGGATAACTGGATAACCACATGTACAAGACTGAAACTGGACCTGCACTTGTCACTATTTAAAATAATTAACTCAATACAGATAAAAGATTTAAGTCTAAGACACAAAATGATAAAAATTGTATGAGAAAGTATGAGAAAAACTTTTGAGGATATCATCCTGGGGAAAGATTTTACGAAGAAGACTTCAATGGCAATTGCAACAACGAGAAAAATAACCAAATGTGAGTTAAACTGAAAAGCTTCTGCAAAGTTAAGGGCACAAAAAGTAAAGCAAATAAACAAGCTTCAGAAAGGGAAAAGCCTTTTGCATGTTACTAATCTGACAAAGGCTTGATAACTAGGATCCATAGAGAACTCAAATTAATCAACAAAAGCAAATAATACCATCTACCACTGGGCAAGAGATATGAACACAGCCTTCTCTGAGGAAGACAGATGAATGGCTAACAAATATTTGAAAAATGCTCACCATCCCTGATCATCAGAAAAATGAAAGTAAAACACTACCCAGAGATATCCTAACCCCACTGAGAATAGCCCACATGACAAAGTGCCAAAGTTGCAGGTGCTGGTACAGATGTGGAGAGAAGAGAACATTTTGGTGCTGTTAGTGAGACAGCAAACTAATACAGCTGCTTTGGAAAGAGGTATGAATACTCAAAGAACTCACATTAGACCTCCTATTTTATCCCTTCATCCTATTACTGGGCTTCTCCCCAGAGGAAAAAAAAAAAAAATCATTCTATCATAAAGACATTTGCCCTATATTATTTATCTCAGCTCAGTTTACGATTTCCAAGATGTGGAAACAACACAAATGCCCAACAACTCAGGAATGGATAAACAAACCATGGCATATGTATACCATGGGATACTATTCAGCCATAAAAAGATGGAGACTTTACATCTTTTGTGTTAACCTGCATGGAGTTAAAACACATTCTCTTTAGTAAAGTATCCCAAAAATGGAAAAGCAAGCATCCAATGTACTCATAGAAGTCAGCAGACTATCTAACACAGGAGTCCTCAAACTATGGCCCGCGGGCCACATGAGTTGTTGTGAATTGTATGCGGTCCCATTTTGTTTTTTACTTCAAAATAAGATATGTGCAGTGTGCATGGGAATTTGTTCATAGTTTTTTTTTTTAAACTGTAGTCCGACCCTCCAATGGTCTGAGGGACAGTGAATTGGCCCCCTGTTTAAAAAGTTTGAGGATGCCTGATATCTAACACATACCCACATAAGAGAAAAACCCAATTCAAGTGGAGGTAGGTAGAAATAGGGAAGTGAAGAGGAGACAGAAAGAGGATTGGTGTGCTCCCACTTAATGGTCACAATGTGGTGGAACATGTGACACATTTTGGATGGAGGACACAACTATAAGAGGGACTCTGCGTAACAAACCAAATAGTGTAACCTATTTTTTTGTACCCTGACATTAATGTGAAATAAATAGAAACATAGGGAAATCCTTTTACGTGCTTTCAAGGTTAAGAGCAATGTGTAGGCATGAAGAAACAAAACAGTTCTTCCCTTTAGAAGAAAATGAGGTGACAAAAGTGAAAAGTAAAAATAATTTTAAAATTTAGATGAGGTGGTATTATGGAAAACTGATTGATAATATTAATGTAAAGTATTAAAAAGTCACATTTCAGTATAATATTTATGCTAGGGAAGATTTACTGGAAAATAGAAGTTAGCATTCAGATACTTATGGTGTATCAATTGTGCCAAGCACAGAGCTTTGTGCTGAATCTTTCTAGACACAATGACATTTATTATAGTGTGTTAAATAAATAATGATTCCTTGGTATTTTAAAAAGTAATTTATACTGTGCATCCTACCTACATACCTTGATAAAATATATTCAAAAGAAGGACCTTATTTGATAAAGGTAAATATTTTTCAATGCTATCATACAAGTCAATATTGTATTTATTTATTGATTGATTGAAATAGAGTCTCTTTTGTGGCTCTTGGTAGAGTGCCGTGGCATCACAATTCACAGCAATCTCAAATTCTTTAGCTCAAGTGATTCTCTTGCTTCAGCCTCTGGAGTAGCAGGAACTACAGGCTCCTCCGACAGTGCCTGGCTATTTTTAGAGATGGGGGTTTCACTTCTGCTCAAGCTGGTCTCAAACTCCAGAGTTCAAGCAATCTACCCACTTTGGTCTCTCAAAATGCTAGGATTACGGTCATGAGCCACTGTGCCTGGCTTTCTTGTAATATTTTTTGGTGGATGCCACCAAAATGTGACTTACCAAACTACTAGACTGCTGGGATTTAAGAATATGAAGAATTATAGTTTTGACAATATTACAATCCTTACTTTTCATGTAAGTGATGGAGTGATAGAAGTCCTGGTTAAAGCCTCAAATGCAACCATCAATTTTCCTCTTCATCATCTCTATTTCTAGATTTTCATTCATCATTTCCACCATTCTTTCCTCCTGGAGAATGGGAGGCCTTCAGCTCCAAGGCTGCCATGAATAAAAAAGAGGAGAAATACTCCTGCAGCTAAATCTATTTCACCACAATTTTCCTATCAATCCTTGGTAAAGCAGAGACAACTATTTCTTATTTTGTTAGCCTAGGTTGAAGGTAAAAAAGGCCCTCATTCTTCCTATCACATTTTTGGGAGGGGAACAAAACAAGCACAATAAAAAAGGTGTTTTTAGAAGAATTGCTGCCCCAAAGTGGGTGAAAAATAGAAAGAATATTGCCAATATTCTTTATTTATACTTCCCTGAGAACTTACTTCTGATCTGTCTTCTCTGGTACTACAATTAATATTCAAAATGATGACTCAAATCATTTTTGAACTTCTTTCAAAGCACACATTCATTTATTAACCCTCAAAAAAAACTTCCAAAGTCTACCTTCTATTAATTACAAAATCAATAGATCCTCAGGCCTATCCCACTAATAAAATGCTTGGATATTTTTGCTCTTATTTTTTGTGTATAATGCTTTGAACTTTTTGGTCATGCAATACCAAGTGAATGACTGATTTTTAATAATAACCTCTCCCCAAATGACCAATAGACACCATTTAAAATACCAGAGAACATTGAAATTAACAGTTTAGCATTCTCTAAGACTGTATATCACAAAAGCTATACATTTGTCATATAACTAAAGTAAAAACACTTGGAGTTAGTTACAGTTTTAATTAGAGTTTCATAGATGCCAATTCAAGGTTGATTTAATTTTTTCAGTCTATGAAGTTTTCATGAATTGAAATATCTCTCCCACCTCTTCTACCTGTGGGTCACGACCCCTTTGGACAGTTCTCAACCTGTGGGTCTTAGGCGACCACCCCCCGTGAAAGGGGGTCACCTAAGACCATCCTGCATATCAGATATTTACATTGCGATTCACAACAGTAGCAAAATTACAGTTATGAAGTTGTGGCATTAGGAAGGTTGAGAACCACTGCTTTATAGCATCTTCTCTAATACACATGCCTGCTCCTCCTCAGCCCCTCCCCCATGCATCCCTTCCACATAGTAAAGCAGTCCCCTGGAAGCATGCATGTTGCTGGAGCTGGAGCACATGGGGGCGGAGTTGGGGGGAGATACACAAATAGGTGTCTGAGCTGAATAGGATCTTAGAGAAGATCTGCTTAAAAATAGGAAATTCAATTCAGAATGAGTACCTGAGGATGATGACAGGAATCTCTGATTCTAATTCAGCAATTTGTCAGATATTTAGTGGGCAGAATGTGTTGTAGCTCTAGCTACATTTCATTATCACTCTTTTCATGAGTGTAAAAGTTAATACTTTTCAACACAGAATAAATTTAATACAGAATATTTACATTAAATCTATTTGAATCATAAAAATTTATATTTATTGAAATAGCTATGTTAAAAAGTATCCAGAAATGTTAAGGTGAAAATAAGGGACAGCTGCAATGGGCTGTGCTGTTTCTCCTTCGCATCATATCAATGTGTCTATGTGTACGTGTTACTTACTTGAATCTCATTTGTAAGAGCAATCTCTTGTCATTATGATTTAAAAATCTCTTTAGTGGAGTTTAAGTATTATAGTGATAAATTACAACTTAAATAGTTGTGTATTTAAAGCCATTACTTTAAAATATTAAGATACAATTCTTTGAAATAAATCTCCTGAGTGGCCATTTCCTTACGATGGTTGTGTTTGTGTGAAATTACAGTAGAATCTCTGTAAAGTGACCACCCAAGGGACTATAAAACACTGGTCAAAATACAGAGGTGGTCAACATTAGGGACTAGGCCTACTACACTGATAAATACATAAAACGGTTAATGTTTTAACTGGTGAATGCCCAGTCTGTGTAAATCAGGTCAACTTAGGAAGTGGTCAACTATGGGCACTCTGTATTTGGTTAAAGGATAATATATTTTGAAAGATTCTCATAGATATTACCAAATTATCCACTTGGAGGAACTTACAAGTTTCTGTTTAACTGCACCTTTAACATTGTCAGGATACACAGATATTTGAAACAACCACCAACTGAGGTGACATGGGCACATGAGGACAAGCATTGTCCAGCAGAGGTTGTAGGAATGTATATCTTTCCTGTCTCTATCTGCACCATTTACATGTCACAGAAATATACTTCAATGTAATGTTTTTGGTTTCTGATGATGTTAAATGCTACCTTGTATGGATTACTTGCTTTCTTTTTCCATGAATAAAAATTCATGCTAATAAAATTTTAAGGAGAAAAAGACAGTGACTCTTTAAAATGCTGTAATTACAAAGCTCAGAAAATACAAAATAAATCTCAAAGTATCTTATTTTCTTTATTTTATTTACACTTTTGTCACTTCTTTTCTATATTCTCCATTACCAACTTATCTACTAATATACCAAGAAGCCAAGAGGCGTGACTTCTTGGTGAACCTTGGTACTTAGGTAGTTTTTGAACTAGGCAATGAAGAAGAACACATCGAATTCTAGGCTGCTAAGAGGAGAATGAAGATCAGTAAAGACCCTACTTCTAACAATTGTAGCAGTCATTTTAAATAAGTAATGCTTATTAGTATTTCTCTTCAATCTTCATCACCATCATAGAAAATCATTACACAAAACATCTAAAGTATCAGAATTGTGATAAATTTTTTATTTTTATTACTTACATTGAAGTTAAATATCACATGGATTGTTGCTTGATAGATTGACGTCTAGATGATTCTAGGGGAAAAAAGATTGTAAGTATATGTATCAATGACATGCATTAGCTAGTAATGTATTCTAAGTCATTTATTCTTGCTCATGGTAAATTTTTAAAAGTAATAAAATATTTTTTAGAAAGGTAAGGGCATCTAGAGAAGATAAATAATGAGATTTTAAAAAGTCAAGATATTAAAAGATGCGAACTTGTTTAAGACCATGTACAGTTTATTTGGAAGTGATAGCAGACTTGCTGTTTGCTGATTCCCCTTGGAACATGCTTTCAACTGCATAAGCAGCTGGTTATTTCCTATGCTTACTATACAAATTGATTGTTACAGAAGAATATTACAGGCTCATTCATGAAAACAGGTATTTATTACTGGCAAAAATAACTGGGAAGTAATGAAACTCACAGAGTAATATTACAGAGCATTTTGGGGAGAGCAAACTAAAGCAGCCTACTATTATTCATTCATTTCCTTATAAACTTTCAATTTATCATGTCTGGTAAAAAGGGGTATAGAATGAAGGTTGGCCCTGTCCCTTCTTAGCTGTGAGGTCATATCAAATTCTTTAGATGACCTGTAGCTTAATTTCCCAATCTTCAAAGTCAGGATCGATGCATTTATCTCATAGGGTAGTTTGAGACTACAATGTATTACCTACCAGCTTTAAATTAGGTATATTAACTATGTTTATCTAACTGAGCTTGACTAGTGAAGTGAAAGTTCTTTCTGGAAAATGTGCAAGTTGTATTAATTGATCTTTAAGATTCTTTCTAATTCTGCTTCTCCTTCCTTTACTTCTCTGATGGGGATCTATCCTCTGACACAGAGACTGAAGTCTCACCCAAATATCTGCAATTTGGCTGCTCAAATACTACTGTGCATACTGAACAGATATTTTATCTTTTCCCAAAGATCCCTGTATTGTAGACCAGTGCATTTCAAATTATCTGTGGAGAAGAACCTGTTGGTTGTCTCAGATAGAGCAAAGACCAATGAATGTATGAGATAAAAGAAAATTTACTTTCTAGATAAGAAAAATTATTAAACTAAGGAAGACATTAAAAATATATCTTTAAATTTGTGTTGTTAGACATAATGACATTAAATTACTCTATCAAATCATAGTACATTTTAAAAATATTTTTCTAAATTTCTGTAATTATTTCATCGCTGATGAAATACCGATTCACAAACTGGCCCCAGTCTGTGGATCACAATTTAAATAGTCCTGCTTTAGAGTCTAGACTAGCAATTCTGAAATTCTTACCCCTAAGCCAGAAGTAAAGCATCTCCTGGGAACTTGCTGAAAATGCAAATTATCGAGCCCTGTCCCAGATCTATTGAGTTACAAATGCTGGGCCTGGTCCCCATCCTAGTTGCCTGTTCCACAAAGCTTCCAGGTGATTCTGGTGTAGGCCAATGACTAGGAAACACAGCTGCCTCTTTTCTCTGCTACTATCCTTTCCTTGCAGTCCCTGAGAACTGTATTTTAACTCTCTGAAAAGTGATTCCGGTAAGTGGCAACAACATATTCTTCTTAGTAAAGTATCTTAAGAATGGAAGAAAAAGTAACCAGTGTACTCAATACTACTATGAAACCAATAGATAATCACCCACACATTCATACAAATGGTAAACCATAACTATAGTCCAGAAAGAAGGAATGAAGAGGAGGAAGAGAGGAAGGGAGGGGTGAGGTCCAGAGAAGGGAGGGTATTTGATGGACCTCACTTAATATGCATAATGCAATGGTACATTTCAAAACTATTAAGAATAGAGTATAAGTGTCTTACCACAATAAATGAGTGAGGTGATGGTTAAGTTAATCAGTTGGATGTAAGCATTCCACATTGTATATTAAATCAACACATTGAACCCTGTAAATGCATTAATGTGCACAGTTATGATTTAATAAAGAACAAAAAAGTTTATTGTATTGTTCTTGTAGGTGGGGACTACCATTGGGCATTTTAGAAATGATCTCAATTCAAAAGTTCATTTTAACTTAACAATTTGGGTCACTGTATTAATTAGTATTGCAGAAGTAATATTATGAATTTGGGGCAGAAATAGCTTTTTCCATCAATCATTCTCTTCTTAAGTACACTATCTCATTGTAAGATCAACTTAATGTTTTTATTCATAGAATATTTACATATCAAGTTTATCATTAATGAAAATGCTTCTCTGGAAAGTGTAAATATTTATGTATTGGAAAGAGAGACCAACTACAATGAGACATAAGTACTTTACCTAATATTTTCCATACTTATTCACTGACAATGAGATACACATAGTTGGTAATTAGAATTAATTAAAAAAAAATTTTAACTTATGTCTCATGTCTCTTATTCCACTTTTTCCCTTGATGGAAATGAGAGGAAAAGGTGCTTACCCTTTTACATATAATTTCTAAAATAGCTGGAGGGTGCATATAATTTGTTTTTAAAAAGTAAAAAAAAATGACTAGCAAAAATTTTTTTAAAGGGCATCAAAATTACCAGCTTCCAAAATCAAAATAGAAGAATGAATTAGAGAAATATTAAAAGCACTTTAAAAGCCAAATGTAGAACCATACATAGAAAAATTGAAGAATATTTGTTATTTTGAAGGATACATTTATAAAACTTAAACTTGTACAGTGATGTGAATTAAATCCCAAAACTTTCAAAGATTTTATATAATTTAGACAATGAGGGAAGAAAACAAAATATAACTAAATAAAATAAACAATTCTTTTGAAATTTCATTTACATTTGGCAAATAATTGTTTATATTTATGGGGTACAATACAATCTTTTTATATATATATACATTGTGGGATGATCAGATCAAGCTAATTGATATATCTGTCAACTTACATATTTATAATTTCTTACTGATAAGAAATTAAAAATCCATTCTTTAAAAATTTTCAAATATATTAATAAGGGTGGACATAAAGTTTGTGTGCATTTATGTCCACCCTGTGTAATATGTTATTGTTAACTATAGTGACCAAAATGTGTAATAGATAAGTAAAACGTTCTTTGTAACTGAAACTTTGTACTTTTTGACTAACAACTCCCCTTTCCCCAACCCCACACCCCAGCCCTTGGTAACCACTGTAAGTTCAACTTTTTTGGATTCCACATGTAAATGAGATCATGCAGTATTTGTATTTCTGTGACTGTTTTTCTTTCTTTCTTTCTTTCCTTTTTTTTTAAATTAAATCATAGCTGTGTACATTAATGCAATCATGGGATACACTGTGTACATTAATGCAATTATGGGATACACTGTGCTGGTTTTATATACAATTTGAAATATTTTTATTGAACTGGTTGACATAGATTTCATGGCATTTTCTTAGTTATTATGTTCAGACATTTATGTTCTACATTTAGTAAGTTTCACCTGTACCCTTCTAAGATGCACCTTAGGTGTGGACCCACCAAGTACTCTCCCTCCGCCCATCATACCCTTTCCCCTCCCCTCCCTTTCCCCTTTCCCCATATTCTTGGGCTGTAGTTGGGTTATAGCTTTCACATGAAAGCTATAAATTAGTTTCATAGTAGGGCTGAGTACATTGGATACTTTTTCTTCCATTCTTGAGATACTGTGCTAAGAAGAATATTTTCCACGGGCTTTAATACAGAGTACAAAAAGAAAAATGAAAAACAAATCAGAAATTGAAATTTGCAAGATATATAACCATCCAAAATTATAATTCTAAATATATGATTGCCTATACATAAAAAATTATAAATTATAAATTTCAAAATATAAAATAGTCTGAAGACCTGAAGGCATTTTACATAGAGAAAAATAATAAGGAATATGTATATGAAATATGCTGAATCACCTTATGAATAATAATGAGGCTTAAGCTGAAGCTTAAACACATAAGTGAAATTAAGAGCATATTGAAGGTACTATTTTATCTATACTAAATTGATAAATGTTTTAAAGTCTTATAATACTTGGTATTGATTAAACTAGGAAGTATTAAGAATGATTGTATATTGGTGGTAGAGCTATAATTTGTACAATATTTTGGAAAACAACTTGGTATTAAAAGAAATTTGAAGATGCAAATACCTAAGGCCTAGAAATTCTTTTCTTAAGTATATACTCTAAATCCTATAATTTTTAAGAATCAAAAACCTGAAAATAACTAAAAATCTCATCAACAAATTATTTAAAAATATACCATATTCATGAAGTGTCATATGGAATACCACATACTGTATGTATCTGAAAATGGATGAATGTAAAATTATCACTGACAAATTTTGAATAAAACCAAGCATTTTCTGGATGACTACACAAGTATGTTTATATACATTTTTAAAATATGAGAAACAAATGTTATTTAAAAATATGTCTATATGTGGAAAAACTACACAGAAAGGAGTAAAATAAAATGAATGGGATGCTTTAAAATACCTTAGATACAGGGAAGAGAATAACATTGGAGGAGAGCCCCCAAAGCTTCAAATTTATCAATGATGTTCAATTTATTAATTTGGACAGTATTTTATTCCTCTTTATATTTTATATGTCAATTGTGTTATACTTGTACAAAGTATGTTTCTTCTTCAGAACTCTTTTTGCTGTTTTTACAAATTAATTTTCACATAAACTTTGCTATTTGTGATGGTTAGTTTTGTATGTCAAGTTGCCTAGGGTAAGAGATGACTAGATAGATAGGAAAATAATATTTCTGGGTATATTTTCAAGGATGTCTACAGAAGAGATTAGAATTTGATTCAAGAGATTGAGTAAAGAAGATTCATCTTCACCAATGTGGGTGGGCATCATAAAAGCCATTAAAAATTCTCCAAAGTACAAAAAGGCAAAGGAGGGGTGACCTTCCTCTCTCTTTCTCTATCTCAACTTGAGATGGGACATTCTGGTTCTCCTTACCAAGGCTTTCAGATCATAATCGTGTGAGCTAATTCCCATAGTGAATATCTAACTAGCCAGCTATCTTATTGGTTCTCTTTCTCTGGAGACCCCTAACACCTATTATTTTGTTGAACTATAAATATCCCTGTTGGGATTTAATTCAGAATACATTGAAATAATACACTAAGCAAAATCAGTACAGTACTTGTTTTTAAAAGTATTGTATGACTTCCAATTATTCTTTCTATGAACTTCTGGAGTGTTCTTAAACATTTCTTCAGATATATTCTGCACCTTGCTAGTTAAATTTTTTCTAACAATTTGATATATACATTTTTATTTTTCTTAAATTTCACGTTCATATGAAGGTACAACAACAAAATCGCAATATTTAAAATTCTTGTAGCTATGCCCTGCACCTAAAAGGTGTGCCTCACATTCCTAAATTGTGCCCATTCGTTGGGAGAACCTCAACTCCCCCTTCTTCTCTCTCTCCTTCATTCCCCCTCCCTCAAACTTGAATTAAAATGAGTTTTTCTCCTATGTGAGAGTGAATTAGATCATCTACTGGCTTCATATTAGTATTGAGTACATAGGAATTTACTTTTCCATTCTTCTGATACTTTACTGAGAAGAATGTGTTTCAACTCTTTCCAGGTTAATACAAAAGATATGAACTAACAATTTGATATTTATTGTTAGTAGTAGTGGGAGTCTTCAGATCATTGTTTCAAACAAAAACGATTGGCTTTTGGTAAAGTACTGAAATCAGTGATCAACTTAGGTTCTCCTTTGTTTCCTACCTTTTTTCTTCCATTTACTTCGTGGGTGGCAATCATATAATTTGTAATTAATGATGATTGTATGGAGACAGATCATGCTTTGGAAATATCTACCTAAACAGATAGCAATTCTTCATTACTCATAATGCAGGAGATAATCTGAAGCTATTTTTGTGCTGTTGAATGGAATCATACCTCAAAAAGGATTAGTGGAGAGGACATCAGTCTTAAATTTTGTGATTCAGTGACGAAAGAGTATACAGATAGAAAGTCTAAAGACAGAAAATACCTCCTCTAACATTGGAAATTGAACTTGACACTTTAAAAATTTGTTTACTTTTATTATTCTATTTAACTGTACTTTTATATAAATAAAATCATAAATAAAAGCCATATAGTAAAATTTATAGTTTCATAAAAAACTGCACATTTTTTCATTTTTGGATAAAGCAAGTAGAGGTTAAGATTATTCTTAGTGTTCATCATGACAACAGAGATCTGCACAAAATTATTTCATAATAATTGAAATTATCACCAAAACAAATGCTGCACAAACTCTTATTCCTCTTACCAGGAAAGTTAAATATGTCAGAAAATAAACTTTCTACATGTGGTGGAATGTTTAGTCAAACAAATATTAAGTATATAGAAATGATTAAATACATACTTTACTAATACCTCTTTTATTGTTGCTTGATAAAATGAGACTATAGAAAGGCAACCGAAATAGGCTCCATGTTATCAATGGATTTGGTCATGTCATCCTCTATCACTCTAGAAGAATATTTGATTTCTTTGAACTTGTTGCTGCAATATATTAAATAAGTAGTGTTAATTGTATATAAAGACAAATGTATTTTGCCATTTTCCCCTTTTACTAGGGAAGATTCAGTAAATGCTACTGCCACTGTTGTGTAATAAATTTTTTTTCATTAATTGTCCTTATATCAAAATTGCGTACATAGGATTCTTGCTTCTCCATTCTTGTGATGCTTTACTAAGAAGAATATATTCCACTTCCATCCAGGTTAATACAAAGGATGTAAAGTCTCCATCTTTTTCAATGGCAGAATAGTATTCCATGGTATACATATACCATGGCTTGTTAATCCGTGCCTGGGTTGGGGAGCATTTAGGCTGTTTACACATTTTGGCAATTATAAATTGAGCTGCAATAAACAATCTAGTGCAAGTGTCCTTATGGTAAAAGGATTTTTTTTCCTTCTGGGTAGATGCCCAGTAATGGGATTGCAGGATCAAACGGGAGGTCTAGCTTGAGTTCTTTGAGGGTTCTCCATACTTCCCTCCAAAAAGGTTGTATTAGTTTGCAGTCCCACCAGCAATGTAAAAGTGTTCCCTTCTCTCCACATCCATGCCAGCATCTGCAGTTTTGAGATTTTGTGATGTGGGCTATCATTGGGGTTAGATGATATTTCAGTCATTTTGGTTTGCATTTCTCTAATAATTAGGGACAATGAGCATTTTTTTTCATATGTTTGCCAACCATTCATCTGTCTTCTTTAGAGAAGGTTCTATTCCTTCCTCTTGCCTATTGATATATGGGATTATTGGTTTTCTTAATGTGGATTAATTAGAGTCCTCTGTATATTCTAGTTATCAAGCTTTAGACACAGACACTTGGAATTGAATAGAAAACCAGGAAATAAAACTAACATCTTACAGCCACCTAATCTTTGATAAACCAAATAAGAACATACTCTAGGGGAAAGAATCCCTATTCAATAAATGGTGCTGAGAGAACTGGATATCCACATCTAAAAGACTGAAATTGGACCTGCACCTTTCTCCACTCACAAAAATTGATACAAGATGGATAAAACACCTGCATTTAAGGCATGAAATAATAAAAATCCTCAAAGAAAACACAGGAAAAACACTTGAAGACATCATCCCGGGGAAAGACTTTATGAAGAAGACTTCTGTGGCAATTGCAACAACAACAAAAATAAACAAAAAGGACTTAATTAAGCCTAAGCACATTTTCAAATGATAAAGGCCAACAACTTTGTCACAGGCTTGGATTTAAAATATCACCCTTTGGGGAAATCATTTGAGAGTCATTGAAATAATAATCTAAATCATCTTAATGTTCCTTTAAAAATCATAAAAGCAGATCTTCTTTCTAATACACTCAATTCTACAGCTTATATATTCTGAATTTATTCTGGGAAAAGGAGAAATCATCTTTATCTCCAAACAGCAGATGTGCAGCAGAATACAATTCTTTGCCATAATGACTTTGAGTCTGAGAAATTTCTCTTGCTTGAACTAAGATTTTCCCATTGCTTTTGACCACAAAACCTCTTAGGTGACTTACTTTTCTCAGTACTACTATGATTTTCCATAGTGAAAGGAGTATATAAAAAGTAAAAAGTGGGGGAGAAATCCCTAACAGTGACAATTTTGCTATGCATGTCATAAAAAGTCTTTTAATGTGTTCTTATTCTACCCACAGATGTACATAAACAATACTCTCCCAATGGAGTGAGGAGAATGTTCTCAGTGGGAATAATCCTTTGCATTGGCTTCTAGAGATTTCCATTATTTTTAAAGTTATTGACTGAGTTTTGACTTTTTCCTATTCTAGTGTATTTTATTTTCTCTGCTCTTTTTGTTATTTTAAATAAGTTGCTCAAAGTAAGTTGTTATTTATTAGAAATATGCTATTTCATATCATTCTTTTTTGCATATGGATAGTGTATCTTATAAATTATAATTATTTATTTATCTAGATAGTACATTTGGTGAACATTTTTAATGTTAATTTTTCCTGTTTTAGAACATTTCTATTTCATACATTCCACTAAACAAATCAAACAAAAGTTCATTTGTAGTATTACCACTTATTAAAATATTCATATTAGTTCCCTTTACTCTGCTGTTATGTATTGAGTGCCAACTATTTGCCAGGCAGTATGTTGGAAGCACTAATGTTTAATGTTAAACTAAACATACCAGATAACTGCTAGAAGGAAGGTATCACTCATTAAAAGTAATAATGACCCATTTAAAATATAGCATTCATAGAATGTGAGAAGTTATTCTTGATTTATTCCACAAATATATATTCCATATTAAAATGTGCTAGACACTAAGCTGTGTCACAAGAGACTAGAAATAAGACATTTTAAGCAACTTATAATTCAGGAGCAGATATGAAATTTATGTACATAATTAGTTCTATATAAACAGGACAAAGAATGATTAAGTTCCAGAAAGTACATCTAAACAAACAAAATTATACAGATAAAGACTGAACTATGTACTTATTTGAAGTAAGGAATTGGGATGAGTCAATTGCTATTCTAAGGAGATAGGGATTGAATTAGTTATTAAAGGATGCATGGGGTTTGAAAGAAAGAGAAGTTGGAAGTTAGGTTGTCAAGGAAAATAAAAGGAAATGTGCCATTCTCACTTCTGTGAGAATGCTTAGAGTTCTCCACTTGCAAAGTATATTAAGACAAGGGTAATGAATGACACAAGGTTAGCTGTTGGTGTTACCACACTGGACACAATTACAAAAGTAGGTTAAGACATCATTCATAAGGACTGGCCCTAATTTTGTAGGTTGTGTGATATTTCAAAATATCTTGGATTTATAATCTTCATTGTACTTCAATAATATGAATCTAGTTTACTAACCAGACGATGATGCAATTATATAATAAAAGAATGTCTGACTGTGAAGGCAGCAGTGAGCAGCAGGTTTAATTTGAGGTATCAAGGAAATACATACATATGCTAGGGCAGGTAGGAAGACAAAGTTTCATTTCATCAGATAGCAGGCAGAATTTGCTATTTGGTTTTGGAAATTAGTTACACCCTATGAAAAATCAAGAGGGTGACTGCTGTCAGCCATAGTAAATGTAAACAGGAACTTGTGTTTTCACTGTCACTAATTTTGTACAGAGCTTTAGGGAGAAAGCTACAGCCTGGGGCACGATGTCAGAGCCTTTGTGGGGGTGAGGAGGAAATCTATGTGATGGAGGTGATTTATTCACAAAATGTGAACTTCATTATAAAAGGATAGAGAAAGAAAGTTTCTCTCTCAACCCTCTTCCACATTCTCCCAGTTTCAATTTCCAACCATAGCAGGTAACTACTATTACTAGTCAAGTTTATTTTTCCAGAAATTATTTTTTATACATATAAAAGCCAAAAAATATATATTACTTTTCCTATTTTTAAAACAAATCATAGCCTTTTATATCCATTCTTTTACACCTTGCCACCCCCACCCCAATTAAAAATATATCTTGGAGCTTCTCCATATCAGTACACAAAGCCCAATGAACAATGGCCACAAAGAACAATGTTTTCCAAATAACTTATTTTTACAAATGCTTGTTGAATATTCTGATGGTTTATATTAAAACTTATTCATACTCACAATTTCCTTACCTATTATTTTCTTGAGTACACACTATTGGTGCTTAACGTGAATAAAGTTAGCTGTAGGGCGAATTTTACACTGAGTATCCAATTACACACTCTAAGGTAAACTGATTTCTGTAACTCTCTCCTCCATTACCAAATATTGCAGCGATTAAATATATTTCTCTTGATTGATAAAAATATATCTTTGTGTGAAAGAAATGAGAATGCCATATGTAATGATGTCAGTTTTGAAAAGGTGATGGTGCTCATTTCATCCAAACTCCACATTAAACCATGTTTCATTGAAAATATAAAATTGCTCCATGGAAAATCAGCAAAAAGGTGATGGTGCTAATTTCATCCAAACTCCACATTAAACCATGTTTCATTGAAAATATAAAATTGCTCCATGGAAATCAGCAAACACTAAAAATTTGATATTCTTCCTTTCAGAAGTGCCGGTGGTTAAACATTTAACAGCATACCACTGGCTAGGTAATAGCCATAATTACTATAACCTTATGTCCTATGTGATACAGGGTCATCAGAACCTGGTGCTTTTACTTTTACAAAGAATGTGCTTATACGGGGAGCTCGTAATAAAAATGATTATGAGGAGAAAATGTTAGGTTGACATTCCAAGAATTTACCACATCTTCCGCTCTTTCCTAAGTGCTTTAAATACAGTAATTCTTCTAACCTTCACAACAACCTAATGAAATAGTTATGTAGAGAAGTCTAGTTAATCCTACTTAATAATGGGCTAAACCAAAGCTTAGATGAGGAAACACTGTAATAAATAACAATGAAACAAAACTAGCTGCTGGAAAGCTGCAAAAGCAAATCATCCATTTGGACAGAATTAGTTACTTGAAGTTATTATCCTTTTGCTGAATATTGACAATGCTTATTAATATAATAATTACCCTGAAGTTCCTTCAAAATTCTTAATATTTCTTGCATAGAAAATACTTCTGAATATATTTCAATTTTGCAAATAAATATATATTTTTTCAAATCAGTAGCTGCATAGTTTATTTTTTGAAACATCCTGAATTCAACCCAAGTCCTACTTGTGTTTTTCTGGCTCTTAAATAGGACACTGCTGACAATTGCTGCACTGTAACAGTCTGAGAAAATGTTATTTTTTTGCATGCTATGATTTATGTATAATGGGAAAAATCTTTTAAATTTCATGGCGTGATATAAATTTGTATTCTTTTCATTTTTTTCTTTGCCTCTCTACTTGACAATTCATCAACAATATTTATGTGTTGCACACAGTATGTGATATGTTTCATGAGAATCTAGAGTCATAAATAATTTTTCATTCATTATAGTGCTCCTAGAAGAAATATTGCCCAAGAATGATTCTTTACTTCAGTAGAATAATTATAAACACAAGCTTGATAGAAAAGCACTAAAAATATAATTTTACTTATTAAAATATAAATGCCAAGCTCTCTACAGGAGTGATGGCAGATTGAAGAGAAGAGGGAGATTAAAATTAGATTGCCTTCTCCCAACCACTCAATAAAAATTTCTAGGTATAGCTTATTTTGAGCACAAATCAATTTCGTCAGCAGCTTATAAACTAAAACCCAGATCCCATATTCCACTTCTGTTGATGAGGGGGTAGAGCCCTATCTGAACTGAAAATGTAGACAAGGTTCCCAAATAAAAAGTATTCACTGTTATGAAAAGAAAGCTAAAACACCATGGGATTGTACCATAAAAACTGAGCAATCCTGAAGGAAAAACTTATTTTACTTTTTAGCCTATGTTTTACAAATATAACTCAATATGATAACTATTAACCATTTGACTTGCTAGTACTTTATGAAATTGTAATGGTCTGTATATAATTTTGGGGAATGTTAAATACAATGAAAATATAAACTTTCCTTTTTAGAATTGGAATATTAGATATTTTATCCAGCAGTTTCTTATTTTTATTACACAGAAAACACAAATTGGTATCCTCTAGAGTCATTAATGAAATTAATGACTAATATTACCCAACTCAATGTATATGGATTATCTCTTATTTCTTGTCTTTAAAATCAAAGAGCATTATGCTCCAATACCATCCAAGTAATGATACTTTTATAAAATTTTCAACAAAAATTTTAATGGACTGAAAGTCGCAATAATTTAGAATTCAAGTAACTGACTAAAAAAGTTCTAGTAGATAATAGCTCTTAATTTGTATAATTAAAGTAAAAGTTGTTAAGCTTTTTCTATAAAGAGCAAAGGCTTTAAGAGGAAGCAACAAATGTCAAGGATATGTTGGAAAATGCAACCATTTAAAAATGTAAAGACCATTCTTGAGATACTTTGCTAAGAAGAATGTGTTCCAGCTCCATCCATGTAAATATGAAAGAGGTAAAGTCACCATCTTTCTTTAGGGTAAATGGTGGGATCACACTCATGGTGCATCTTAGAAAGGACAGGTGAAACCAACTAAATGCAGAACACAAATGTTTTCACACAATAAATGAGAAAATACCATGAAGGTTATGTCAAAATATTTCAGATTGTATATGAAGCCTGTACACTGTACCCCATGATTGCACTAATGTACACAGCTATGATTTAATAAAAAATAAAAATTAAAAAAAAATGTAAAGACCGTTCTTTGCTCACTAGAAGAGTTAGCATTAGTGGATGAGATTTAAATTATAGGTCATAGTAGTTTTCAATGACAAAAGCATACCTGAAAATGGGGTGAAAATGAACTACCTCACTCAACCCCCAGGGGGGAAATACTGGAGACCATGCTGCTTGATCATAATAGGAAGTCCAAAAATTCAGTGTATTCCTCGCCAATCATCTCCCTTTTGACAGATAGTTGAAATGTACCTTAATAGACAGATTTTAGGGAACATTCAATTCTATGTTATCCCCCAAATAATGAAGTGGTTGGTGCAAATTGGGATCTGGGACTCGTGGAATGTCATTTAATAGTGGAGAGTGGGTATAAGTTGTGAGTCTCAGATCCACAGAAAGGACACCACCTTGCTTTGATACATCTGAGGATTAACTGACCAGTGTTTCTTTCAGTGAAGATTCTCATCCATGTATATTGTAGAACCTTTGGGTTAATGTTCCTCTGACTCCCTCACTCTTCTGCTTTTCTGCAAATATTTCAATGCATACATACAATAATATTTCTAGTTGCAAAGTGGATATAGGAAATTGTCTAAGCTATCTAAAATTTATGCCATAAGTAAGAATAAGAAATTTCTTTTTGCTTTTGTCTCTGCATTTAGGTACACTGTCTGATCCCACCTGTTCCCCTCACCATTTCATTGGTCATCCTAGCTTCTTCTAGCAGAGGTGTTCAATTTTTTTTCTTTTCTGCCACACACTGGAAGAAGAAGAATTATCTAGGGCCACACATTAGGTACACAAACACTGAGGTTAAAAACAAAAAAGATCTGTGCATGCTTTTTGTAATATCTGATACCTTAGATAAGCAAAATGGTCCTCAAATAATCTGCAGGCAGCCCACGGGTCACAGGGTCACAGGCTGGAAACCATTGATTGTCCCTTTCTAACAACAAAACACATTTGAGCCTTTCCAATCTCAAAGAAGTAGTTCTTTCCATTTTGGAATATTGAGGACTTCTTCTCCAATTAGTCATAACGTGCACAGCAAGGAAAGTGGGACTTTTGTCAACTCCCTGGCAAAAGATTGACGTTTATGCACATGTCTTCCAGGACAATGTGGTCTGCTTTCCTTAGACTGAAATTATTAAAATTTTTCTCCTACATTTTCTTCTAGAACTTTTATGGTTTCATGCCCTCTATTTAAATCTTATGTTCATCTTGTATTAATTTTTGTGAGTAGTGAGAGTTAAGGATCCTGTTTTGTTCTTCTGCACATGGTCAATTTACCCAGCAGCATTTATTGAATAGGGCTCCTTTTCCAGTGTTGTCTTCTTTTCCAAAGAGCAGTTGCCTGCGTAGATGTTTTTATATCTGGATTCTCTATTCTTTCCCACTGGGATGTATCTCTGTTTTTGTGCCAATATCGTGCTGTTTTGGTCACTATGCCCTTGTGGCATAGTTTGAAGTCTGGTAATGTGATATCTCCAGTTTTTTTTTTTTTTTTTTTGCTTACAATGCCTCTGGCTTTTTGGGCTCTGTTCTGGTTTCAAATGAAGTACAGATTTTTTTTTTTTTTAAATCTGTGAAATAGGAGTAACAGCTTCCTTGCAACTGGGCATGGAGAGACTGGGGAGAGAGGACTTCAGGCATCTCTGGCAGGCGGGATCTGCCCAGAAACTTCCCTTTCAGAATACAGGGAGACAGTTTGAGACTTCTAGACACCCTGAGGAAGGCAAAAGCAGCGGAGATTGGGCAAGTGGTTGGGTGTGTTCTTTCGGTCTAATACTGTCAGCAGCTGTAGGTGGGGCAACAGTGGGACTGCAGGCTGGAAAGGCCTTGCCTGTGAGCTGTTTGGGTTTCTTTTGGACTTGGTGCTTGGTTGAACTGCCTTGGGAGAACTTGGGCAAAAGTGTAGTGGTCTTAGATGTTGTCTGGGGCCCCAGATTGGGCCACCGAACCAGACAGAGCTACCAGTGTTTGGTTGTGGGCTGTGTGGAGCCATTGTGGGAAATCTGCCCTGGCAAGCTCCACCCTCAGGGTCGCAGAACAAACATCCAGCGGGAGTGAGTAATCCAGTGACTGAGCAGCCAAAAGGTGGGGTCTGAGACGCCTTGCAGCCTTAGCCCTCAGGGGCATAGTGTGAGACCAGTTTTGGCACACTGGCTAAGGGGATAGCCACTTAAGGAGTGATACCAGCCACAAGCACTTTCCTGGGAAAGCTTCTGCTTAGCTCAAGTTAGCAATTTAAAGTGTCTTCTAAGCAGGCTGAGGAGGATGTAAGCTCTCCACCCTGTGGGGTTTGAGAAATCATTAGAGACACAGGGTCACTCCCTACAAAGATCCAGTAACAACAAAGTGATTCTGTCAGGGTGTGATCTGGGAGAGACACCTCCCCAACTCTGAGGACGGTCATAGGCAACAGTGAAAAATAATCATGAGGCAGAATCAACAAAAAATTCTGGCAATATGAATAATCATAGTAGATCAACTCCCCCAAGGAACTACAAGGTAGATACAGCACAATATTCCTTGCATAAGCAAATGGCTGAGATGTCAGAGATCGAATTCAGAGTCTGGATAGCAAATAAGATCAGTGGAATGGAGGAAAAGATGGAATTAGAATTTCAAGCAGCAATCCAAAAGATGTCTCGGGAATTCAACAAATTCAAAAATGACCAAAGATTTTGACACATTGAGACAAGAAGTTGCAGCCCTGAAAGATCTGAGAAATATAGTGGAATCCCTCAGCAACAGAATGGAGCAAGCAGAAGAAAGGATTTCTGACATGGAAGACAAAGCTTTGGAATGCTCCCAAACTTCCAAAGAGGTAGAGAAATGGAAGGCAAAAACAGACCATTCTCTCAGACAGCTCTTGGATAGCTTGAAGAAAACCAATATTCGCCTCATAGGGATACCTGAAATCAATGAAGTGGCATCACAGGGCACAGAGTTTCTTCTTTATGAGATTATGAAAGAGAACTTTCCAGACATGCCAAGAGATCCTGAAATTCAGATACAGACAGTTTCAGGACCCCAGCACGACCCAACCCAAATAAGACATCCTCCAGGCACATCATAATTAAGTTCACTAAAGTTAATATGAAGGAGAAAATTCTGAAAGCAGCCAGATGTAAGAAATCCATCACCTGCAAGGGGAAGAATATTAGAATAACTGCAGATCTCTCTGATCAAACCTTTCAACCTAGAAGAGAATGGTCTTCGACTTTCAATCTCCTAAAACAAAATAACTTTCAACCTAGGATACTATACCCAGCTAAAACTGAGTTTCATTTATGATGGACAAATTGAATACTTTAATTACATCCACATGTTGAAGACATTTTCTGTAA